>MU269982.1:10179473-10389473 GCA_021432705.1 Caranx ignobilis
CTGTCCTAAACTTACAACCCATCACATTCATCCTGTGACCCCTTTAAATCACTCCTCTACAGAGTCTGGTGAAAGACCATGGTAACTGTCATATTACATGAAAGCAGCCAGGACCTTGACAGGCCTCTATGAGGAATTTGATTTCTCCCACACACCACTAGCACCGCTGCTGAAAAAAGCTCTGTGTCCTTTTGTCTGGCCCTTGTTTGCTGCCTCCTGGTGGCCCTTGAAGCTCCAGGTTTACAATGTGTCAACTGAGGAATATAAACCACTGAAGCACACACCAGGTAATGGAAACAGGTGATGGAAAGGTGCACAGCAGTTGACAGCCGGCAGCGCGCAGTGATACGAAGGGAGAGAAAATAGCGCTGAGCGATTCCGAGGACTGACTTTTCCGTGGACCACGTTTTTGTGACGTAAATGTATTACTCTTTTGAATGCATATTGTTTTGAGAAGCAAAGCGCTTTATTTGTGTGACCCCAGCAACTAGCTGGAACTACTTTCTTCAACACCAAAACCTGACCAGAACTTTGCTCAGGGGACGCAGTAGGGAAAAGTCACTGTTGATGTATGACACTGCTAATGGGGACGTCATACAACTTCATGTCAAAAAATCCGAACTATCCCTTTATACGACATGTCATCACAGTGTTTCACATCACAGCCTTTCCTGTCCCTGTGGCCACAGTGTGTTTTGTATAAAATGTGTCACCTTTGATGTTCTGAAAAATGTGCAAAGTTGATCTAATGGTTGTTAAACAAGTCATATCACATACGTGTAAAATCACTACATACCCTGCTGCTGGTTAAAGCACAGTTCACTTTAAAGTATCCAAACACCCTGAGGAAACAAAGGGCCTTCGCTCGGGCACATACACACAAAGAACCATGTATACAGCATATTTCTCACGATGTAAAGGCCACTACGGAGTCGTGCTGTTGCAGTGTGCGTGTGTGTGTGTTTGTGGCACTTTTATGACAAGTCATAAAACAAAGACAGCAGCCATTGCCCCAGGAGAGGTCATTTGGCTGGACATGGCCACCACTCATACACTCTCACAAATACACACAGCAGGAGTCAACTTTAGCAGTGGCCCTTAGATCAAATAAAGCAGCAGAAGACACAATATGAAAAAGACAAAAGGAGAGAAAATACTGAGAGGGAAACAAGAAACAAAGAAACAATTACTCATCTTTCATTTGGTTTTTTCCTCTTTTTTGTTCTACAAGTATTTTGTCTTGTTGAAATGGGCCATCAGTTATGGTTCATTCAGAGCAGTTCTTATCGTTGTAGGAGGAAAACAAAATTGAAAGTACAATGTAAAAATCTGTTCAATATTCAAACCGAGTAACTGAGGGAGCTCAGAGCAACAACACATTAGAAAGTGATAACAGTGTTTTTTATGAACTGATTTCAATCATTCAACTTCATTTGAGTAACAACTCCTTCCAAATATTTCCTGTCCTTTTGACATCAGGATGTGAGCCAGCAAGCAAATAAACATGAAACGTATTTTTTTAATAAAAAGAAAAACACAACAATGAATGTTAAAAGTGAAAAGTTAATATTATCTAGTTTGCTCTTTTCTGAAGGCCTGAGCCCATATCGGAGTCTGCCATCAAAAACAGTTGTGATTGACATCAACACTTAATGTACAGGAAGATGGTGTGTTTTTTGTTTTGTTTTTTTGCTTGTTTTGTTTTTGGTTACATTCCAATCTTCATGAAAAGATCCGCCCACTTTCTCTTGCATGGATCTGCAGCAGTGCAAAATGATCCTGTTATGGTACATTTTTTTAATATTTAATAGGATTAAAAAATAAAGGAGAAAGGACACAACCCTGTGGTGAGCCAGTGGAATATACATGTTTAACTTCTATCTGAGTTCTGTCAGTGAGACACTGATCCAATAACTCGCTGAGGTTTTAAAGGCTGCATTTGTTCTCAGACAAAACATGTTCCTTCTCAGTGTTCAATAATTAAAAACGTATCATTCACACCTTTCTTTATCACCTTCTCTCTATCACTTTTTTGTTTTTTTTTTACTACTATATACTGATGAAGCTGCACATTGGTCACATTACATTATCTATCATTTAACTGTGTAATTTTTATTTATTATTATTTATAATGATCTTATTGCTGCTGAGCACTGAGCATTTCATTTTGTTCTGTTCTTTTTTTTCATGTTTTTATATTATAAAAAAGAACTCTTAAATCTTTGTGTCTTTTTGAAAGCTTACACAGAAAACCATGAAAACTGAGCCACATTCTGATCTGAGGGTCTGGAGTGATGTTTGAAATCTTCAGAGATCAGGGACACCCTCGGCGTCTAAGAAGAGCCAGAACAGTCTTTGAAATATGTCATTTAGTTCATCAGCACACTGTCTTAATATCCTTCCAGATACTTTAATCTGGTTGTTTCACTTAATTTATTAACTTCAATCACTTCCACACAAGTGGACACTGCCCAGGTGAGTGTCTCTAATAAATCCTCCAAAGCTGGGCATGACACAGATGATGTAACATCAGCTTGCTGATAAATACTTCATTCTCTTATAAGACTTGTTGTTTAAAGAAGAGGAGGGTTTTCTCTGTTAATGAGAGATGTATAGTCACTGGTTCCAGGACATGGCAAGTTTTTCCAGCAGCAGAGAAGTGTTGACTTATCTCAATTTATATCTTGTTTTAAACAAACGTTTTAGCTCCTCTAGTGCTAGAGTGGACAAATCTGCTTTTTTGCAATCCATTTTGGTGACAATAAACCTCCTGTCATCACTTTCTTTAGGCCTCACTGCTGTAAAATATGTTAACAATCCATTTAATGAGTTGACTGTAGCCCATGGCTGTTTACAGCATATGTGGGATTTTAGAGCCACAAGCTGATGTATCTTATTTACATATAATATCAAGAATTACCAGTGGCAATCTGTTTGTTACTATTAAGCCAAGTGCTACACTTGCGATCTGGTGTGTGTGTGTGTGGGTGTCAGCTAGTGTGTGTCTCTCTCTCTCTCTCTCTCTCTCTCTATATATATATATATATATATATATATATATATATATATATATATATTGTAGCCATATTGGATTTCTCTCATTTGCCGATGTAATTATATGATGCATTTGTTCTTGTGTGGGTGTGTGTGAGTTTTACAGCGCATATGCATGTTAGATGGATCTCAAAGGTGTGAGGTAATCCACAACCTGATCTACTGGGTCACATAGGTTTATTGAATAAAGAGGAGAACAGGTTCAGACAGTCACTGCTACCTGATACAGAGCTAAATGTACCTGTAGCAAAGAGGGAAATGTATATAAACGATGTATGATATAATCCAGTGAGTGTGCACAGCTTTGTCTCATGAACAACATGGATTTTCCTTTTCGGATGGATATGCGTGTTTTGTGTTAAAAGTAGAGTGCTTTGGCAAAAAAAGAAAATTGACCTACATTTGGACAATGTAATTTGTGGCACACATAAACACTCAATGGCAAACTAAATTACTGTAATAAGGCCTGATTATGTTATGTTTTTTTTTTTTTTGACATGGCAGGCAGGGAGAGTCTAATTAAAGATGTGCAACCATCAGATCAGATGCTTTCAAGGATACTTTAAGTCCACATGCACAAAGGGCAGGTCATTGCTCAACTGGAGACTCACACCTGGGCCTTATGAGCTGCAGGGAGGTCATCAAAATCATAAACTGGCTCCAGTACAAATCATGTGACTCAAGCCACTTCTTACAATTTGGGAGAAAGTTTTAGTGAAAACTTCTTTTTCTTCTTGATTGAGAGTTGCGGAGTCAATGAGCCACAATCACAAAAGCATCATCACCTTTAGTTAACGTTCAGAGGCACCAGAGGTGAGACCCCCAAGGCCTCTGAGCATGAGGGAAAACAACTACATAACACTATATTTCGTAGCAATTCAGTACAGAGGATGAAATTTGTATGATTTGCATCAAGATTTGTTAAAAGCATCACTGCAGCGCTCTGGAAGAGGTGAATAGGTGCACTATAAGAAAACATGTATTCTATTATTTCTTTCCTTTCATAAATGCAGCCTTTCATTCCAGCAATAAGAAAGGTGAGCCCTCGAACATGATGTTCAAAAGATGCCAGATGTTAATGGATGAACTTATCAGGGTTTGGTAAAACTGATGTGATAGAGTTTTGAAAGAGCTTTTTGTATGTTTTGTTTCACTGAATTAAGCTGAAGGAACATTTTCATTTTTTTTTTTTTTTTAAATCAAAGTACTTGAAATTGGCTGAACGAGAAGCAGCATCAGCTTTCCTCCTATTGTGTGTGTGTGTGTATGCGTGTGTGTGTGTGTGTTTTTTCCCAGGGTGGGGCAAGGCTAACAAGATTTAGAGCTCTAGATCATTACAGATCATTTAGACATTCATCATTGATATTACATCGCAAGTGTGTGTGTGTGTGTGTTTGTGCATGCTTGCTTGTGTGTGAGCAATGACGCACAACTGACAGTCTGAACAGTAATATTGAGGCAACAATCATAAAGCTTTTACCAAGAAAGACAGAAAGAGAGAGAGTGAAAGAAAAGGAAAAGAAACAGATGGAGGGATGAAGAGAATATAGCATGCAGCAGTACGAACAATAGAGATAAAAAAAAAATCAACAATCCAGTGTAGAAGAGGGAGAGGAGAGTGGGCAAAAATGTGAAAGGGAGAACAAATAGATTACGAGGTATAATCAAGAGAAATGACAGAAACAGGTTAGAGAACATGATAAAAAAAAGAAAAAAGAAAGAGCGATAGAGCGAGAGACAAAGATAAAGACACAGAGAGAGACAGAGTGTCCTTAATGACCACTTTAGTAGTTTGGAGGCGGTAATTTGGTTAGCCTCCGGGCTGCAGGTCATGTAACACTATCCCCGCCAGAGCAGATGATTCTGGGTTTATGTGTATGTGCACATTTGCATGAGTGTGTGTGTGACACGTGCATGCGCGTGCACGTTTGTAAGCCAATCCCAACGTAGCCCGAATCACTTCTCTGTAGGAGTCTTGTGGAAATTGCTGCCCAAATGAAATTATGTTGTAATTTAAAAACAATTTATCAAAGACAGTTTGGTGTCACTCCCATTGGAGCCATTAGGCCTTCTCACACTCCCAGAAGCCAGGAAGACTTCCAGCTCCGCCAGAACAACAGCGACAGCAGTGAAGCGAGGTGAGAGAGAAACGCTTCGACTCTGTCATTAGAAAGCTCTAGAAAAGGTTGTTATCTGTATGCACTGACTGTTATACCAACCACATTTATTGTCCCCATGGGGATAGTGGGATTATTGGATACAGTGTTTGAGATGTTAAACATTATGAGACATTTTAAGCACCACCCATGGGCACACTGTTTCCAAAGTATGTCCTAAAGTGCTAAGACTTGTGGAGTTCAGGTTAAAATTGTGGAAGAACATGAGAACAGTTTCCTGTTTAATAGTCCATGTGTTGGAGAGGGAAGTTGCACTGAGGTGCTGTGTGTGTGAGTTCGTTGTATCTCTTTTGGCAGCCTGTGCGCGTTCATGCGTGTATGTCCTTCCTTTAAGCATTTTGAGTGTCCTTTCCACGTTTCTAAAAAACACATAAACCACTAACAGCTGATGAACATTTTCTTATGTTGCAGTGCATTGAGCTCTCAGGGCTTACGTAGAATTGATTTAAAAAGCAATATTATCAAATTGGTTGTGAACAGTATTCATAGCAACAAGCATCAGCAAGAGTTTGTGGGATCTATACTCAGACTCCTTCACTTTTTGCCACGCTTTATTCTATTGCAGAGATACTTAATCAACAAGAAAAAAACATCTGTCTAGGCTATGTAATCAATAATGACAAAGTGATGTTTTCAAATTTAGAAAAAGATGAAATGTCTTTGGAGAACTTCAGATTCTTTGCTGTGGCTATAAACTGTGGTTGGCTGCTTCCTGTTTGCTTTCATTGTCCTTGAGGTATCTGTCTAGACGCTGACTGGAGTCCACCTGTGGCCAACTGAATTAATTTGACATAGTTTAGAGAGGAAAACACCTGTGTGTATAACCCAGCGGTCACTCTAACAGAGCTTCCATCAGTCCTCTAAAGAGATGTGAGAAAGCACCAGAGGGACGACCATCACAGCAGCTCTCCATCAATCACGTCTTTATGGTAGAGACAAAACAGAAGACAATCTGAGTAAAAAAAAAAAGAAAGAAAGAAGAGAAAAGAAAGAAAGAAAAAAACGTGTGACAGCCAACTGGTATTTGTCAAACACAATCTCAATACTCAGAGAGCTTTTCTGGTCTGATGAAACTTTTGGGCCTAACTCCAGTCTCTACTCATCACCTGGAAAATACCAAATACTCTAACCCTCTACACTGCAGTAAAGCAAGGTTTTAGTGGCAGCATCATGCTGTGGTAGGTTTGTAGGCTGTAACTCAGAAGGTCAAGCAGGTCATCCCCAAACTGGAAGGTCAAAGGTTTGGTTTCAGGCTTTATTTGCCCCTCATTTGCACTGTGAATGGTAGAAGGGCTCTACATATTGGGTTGATGTGGCCTGCATTGTGGAGCACTTACAGTGGTCATCAAGACTAGAAAATGTATAATATGCATAATCAATTTATATAAGTGCAGCCCCAGTTTCCAGTGGCAAGGCCGGGGAGGCTGGTCAGAACTGAGGGAATAACAACAAGAACCACCGCAGGCTGCAGATATATGAGATAGAGATATATGATTGAGATGATGGTTCACCTCTGAGGCAAACAGTGACCTTCGGCTACAGGCTCTGTTTGTCCTTCTGAGGCCACCATAGGTCAGACCTCAGGAGAGGCCTGAACATGGCAGTTCACAGATGCTTTTACTGTATCCCTATCAGACATGTATTAATTAGACAGCAAATGTGGAAAGAAGGAGAGGGAGAGGGAGACAGAGATGAAAAATGACCAAAGTAAACACAGACAAAAGAAGAAGAAAAAAAAAACAATCAGCAGACCTGCAGAGATAGAGAAGTTGAGAAGATAAGCCATGCAAGTGTGAGGTGAGTGGGGCACTGAGGTTAGAGAAAGGAGAAAATGATTGATCATGAATTTCACTTTCCTACAGATCATTGGCAGGTGTGTGTGCATATGTGCGTGGGCACGTGTGTGTTAGCTGTTCAGGTATGAGAACAAACAGAAGCTGTGTGTCAAGAGAAAAGAAGTATGAAAAACTCTCCATATCTCATGTAATTAGATTGGGATTCCATTAGAGCTGTAGCACTATAACAGTGTATATTTTTAGTGTGTGTGTGTGTGTGTGTGTGTGTGTGTGTGATACATTGGAAGGATTTATGGAGCTGTTGTCCAGAATTATAAAAGAGGGCTTAGAGCTTCCTCATCATCCTGAGGTGTGTGTCTGTGTGTGGAGTGCAGCATTTCCTCACACTTATTTACAGCTGAAAACTGCAACAGCCACTCTATGACTGTTCACTGCAGGTTGGACAACAGTAAACTGGTGTTTAACATCCCAGTGCTGCTTTCTGGCTTCAGGAATATTAATGACAGGAGGTGAAAGTTAGTAAAATTTATGCTTCCAAGTTCATTTTTCGGTGTTATAACTACCAAGCACCATTAAACTGTAGATGGTGATGATGGATTATGCAACACAAATGTTCTCAGTCCAAACAGAAAATGTAGTGCTATACACACACACCCCACACACAAATATATACAGCAGAAATCCCTCTAAGTTTATTGATGAAATGAACACACTCTCAACCACCTACTTACAAACAGACAAAGCAGGAATCAGAGATTTAAAACTTTACATTGTGGATGTGCTTACTGGACTGAGATTTGAGACCGTCTGGTGGCTCACACACTGTTTATCTGTTTGACATGAACAAAAGTGAGATATACAGACATGGTAATTTGGTTTATGTTACATATTTATATGAAACACACCAGTTACCAGATTGGTGAACTAGACTTGGAGTCAAACAGCTGTGATATAGGCTGTTGAATCCGCTGAGCACAATTTTAGTGAAAAGAATATATATTTTTTGTTTATTTGTTTTTCCGACAAGCCCCGCCCCCAGGAACCACTGTATATAAGAGTCTCAGTTAACATCAAAGGCTGAGAGAAATTCATCGATATGTTGTTGGTTAAGAATGTCTTCCTATTAAAATAAAACAAACCAATAGGTCATCTGTGATGCAGGTTATTCTCACCCTTGTTAGGGGACATCTAGCAGCCGAAGTGAAAGTGGTCAAAATTAACCACTTTGTTAACATTATAACAAAAAATACTGTCACATGTTGAGGAAGAACTAATGTTAACAAAAACAAAACAAAAAAAAAAACATGATCTGTTCCAAAACCTTACCAAGCCATGACAGTTCTGATGGCAAGAAAGCTAGCGATGGAGGTAGGAACACCATTACTGGCACCACATCTATTTTTGTAACTATGACAACCAAAGTCTGGTACATCTTCTGCTGGAGGAGTGCTGTTTCTGGAGATACTCTTATGGCTGTTCAGGTTGGAGAACTGTTGTGTTGATTCAATAGATATTTTGTTTTTCATCATGAGTATTTTGTTTACAATTGCAACCTTTCACAACCACATGAGAAACAAAGATCTTTCATTTAATTTAGAAACTCCAGTCTGGTTGTTGCTGACATACAGTAGCCTATCAAGTTTATGTATCAAATGTTGTATCTTTATTGTTCAAATACCAGAAGTTACTACATTTGATCAGTTGCCTGTAATTGTCCTGTGAGCATCCAGTCACTTTGAATGTTGCATAAAAAGCAGTATTTTGAGTGACTGTTTGTACGCCCCTGCTCCTTGACTGGTCAATGAGGAGACATGAAAGCTGTCTGAAGTGATGGACTGTATCTGTGTCACTTCTACACCATACTGATGCACTGAATGGTGGAAAACAGCAAAACCTGTGCTCTGCCTTCCACATAATTTTCCCACATACACACACACACACACTCACACAGGCACAGAAAGACAGTCAGACTAATGTGTGTGACCTATGGTGCTAGCTTACGGCACTGGGAGCATTAGTGGTTCAGAGTGAAACAAATGAAGACAACTCTTCACTTAGTCACAGTTAGAATGAGGCAGACAACAATAACACTGTGTGTGTGCGCAGGTATAAACATTTGCACACACAAGTATTCTGTGGATGCAAAAGAGCTTGTTTACACATGCCCAGTTTGTTTGTGAGTGTGTGCATGTGTGTGCGTGTGTGTATGTGTGTGTTTTGAAGTTAGATCCAGTGAATAATTTATTCAGGTGGAGATGATGAGAACCTTCAGGGCTTTTTCTGATGAGAACCATGTGAATTAAAATCTGACAATACAAGTCTTACATAAGACAAATGCTTTCTCCACGACACTCATTATTATGTGGATTGTTGGCACTTGCACGTGTTTGTGTGTGCATGCGCAAGTGCACATGCATGCTGCTCTGTGCTTTGCTGTTATTAAAATAATGCTATTAGTTGTGATCTATGATGTATTATTGATTAAGTTTTACAATGTTTTCTGAAACTATTTTCAGGCCATCAAACTGATCTGCAGACATTATCTAGATCCGGGACAACTTAGTAGGAGCGTGCCATGGTAGAATACATGCTGAGAGGCGAGTCACAGTATTACTGTGGCTGTCCACCTACCATATATGCACATCATTGTGTTCATACAGTCTCATGATTGCTCAAGCCCACAATGAGCTCTTCTCCAATTCAGATCTAAATGTGCATCCTCGAGAGAGCTAAATATAAAACTGAAATGTTAGTTGTAGATGAGTCACCTAATTGTAAGCTGGGGGGCACAATAAGCGTCTAAATTTCAAAAATGTGAAAATTCCTATCAAACCGACTGTACATGCTACAGTTTTACAACTTTCATGTTCAAAACGTAGCCCCAATACTGCAGAAACTTTTGTACATTTAAACTCAGTACAGATTATGAAGTCCATCACTCTGTTTTTAAAAAAAAAAAAAAAAAAACTGTAAAACTTATTAAACCTTTCTTGTCCCGCAATTTTTGCTCAATTTACACCAAATTTGGTAGACTGCATCTTCAGACCGTCCTCCACAAAGTTAACACCCGGATTTTTGATATCTGAAAAATTGAGCCTAGAATGCATGAAAACGTTTGACTGTAAACATATACCAGCCAATTCTTGATGAATACATTTTCAATCTTCCTGAAAAAAATTGACAATATTTTGGAGTCGTGGTTGATGAAGTTTGGCAAATATCAGAATTTTATGTTAAAAACTGAATTTTTGAAAACATGTTGAATTCTGCTCTCAGTCAATGTAAGAATGGCATTTTTAAACATCAGATTTTCTCTCATGAAGCTTGTGAAGCTTATTGTTAAAAACAAATCACCAACATTTTCATGCTGTCAAGATACAAATTATGTATCATCAGATTTTTGTCTTGATAACAGAGTTTTTGACATTTTGACAATTTTATAAATCTGCCTTGACAACTGCTGCCTGGCTGGTGACTGCCTGAGTCCATTAGTGAAGCCACACACCAGGTCTCACTTCCAGCCAATTAGCTCAATGAGTTACAGGGTGATTTTTGATGTCAGAGATTGTGAGTTCTAGCTTCAGCTAAGGCAGAATGGACATTGTAATGCTGATGTTCTTGTTGTCTTTATTTTTCCCTATTTTGTCTCTTGTTACTCAAAATTGCCTAAATTTGTCCAAAATTGCCTGGCACCGACCACCGCTGCAAAGCAGCTTTATATAAATCAGTGCATTGGTTGAGGCACTTTCATTTAAGGTGAGAAAAAAAATGATTCAAGTCATGCTTCCATCTAATTATATCTATACTATACTTAAGACTTTTATATAAATATTGTCTGAGAATGATTTTTTTTGGTTTGTTTGTTTGTTTTTTACCCAATAAGCCATCTTGTGTTCTCTTGACCAAGGTCTGCCATTTGGTGATGTCTGGTCTGTACTAATGGTTCATAACCAAGCAGCCAACACTTAAGAACCAGAAATTAGAGGTCCTCTAATGACCCTAGAGTCTGGCTCCAACAGTGAGTCAGTCCCCAATAGATTGCCATGTTAAAATGTCCATCTTTGCAGTTGAAATAAACATAGTTTACAACCTGGTGCAAAAACTGTTTGAGTTTCCACAGTTCAGTTCCTTATCCATGGCAACTGTATGGGGGAAAAAATCTTAAATAACTCACATGTATGAGAGGAGAAGGTGAAGCAGCTTAGCCCGAACTTCAAAACTGCTCCTCATTAGGGGTGGGGATGGGATATGTATGTATACATAAGGCTGTAGTCTTTCTATATTTATTTAAATGCATTTAAAGTGAAGAGGGTCATGTTCCTCTATAACATGTTGAACGTGTTCATGTTTGCAGGCTGAACAGGTGTGCTGATGCAGTTTTGGCTTTTTACCTGTGCAGGTTTTATTGCACTTACAGTGACAATGAAGGGTTCGCTTCAACCAGAGTATGGAGTATAACCCTTTTGAGCCATGCATCTGAAGCAGTGACTGTTTTTCTGCTGTTAAAATAGCAGGGGCAGTGACACCCTAAATGCACTTGTACCAAGTGCTGTAGACCATGTGCTTAGGACTGTGACAATAGAGCCCAGAGTTCTGAGCAAAAGGCCAAATGCTCTCAACTTTTTAAGTTTTCAGTGAGCTTGGGCTGTACATGTCAATCGTTGCCTGTTATGTTATCTGCTAACATTAAGTGGTGATATTTATCTTACAGTGATAATAGCAGCAGAATGGTCTGTAGTGGCACAGCCTTAATCTTCCTGCAGAGATGGTTCCTGCTGAGGAATTTGCTCAGCCAGACACTGAACCTGCTATGAGCTCAGTGCTGCTCTGGATGAGGAGCTAAATGCCCAAAATGTCAAATTTTAATGTAAAAAGTAACACTGATGGTTTGTGACTGGCTGGCAAGGAAATCACACATCAATAACAACAGAACATGACAAGTGACTGTGGTGAAAGCACAGTCAAATTGTAACCGACAGTCTTTTTAAAGGGCCAGACTGGTTTTACTGTAGAGCAGAGAGACAGGCACAAGGCCGAGCAAATGCACTAGATATGAAACCATTTCACAGAAGCTTTTCCCTAAATGTCTATCATCTGATTTACTTAAAGATGAAGAAATCACATCTGAGGCTGCACGTTGGCAGAGAGCTTCTGTCTGTCTGACTAGATTAGTCCCAGTGGGACGACTCTGAGACGTTGCCTTGGGTGCCAACTGCACCAGGACCAGCCTGATCACAAATGTATTGATGGAGAACATCAAGTCTAAGCCAAAGAGACAAAAGTCTATCAAGTAAAACTATATTGCAAATAAAGCTATTGATTGATTGAGTTTATCTAGATGTAACAGCCTTCATATGATGACAATGATGAAGATGTGCTGTCATTGAGGTACATTCACTGACACTGGTGCACTAGATTATGATGCATTACAGACACTGAGAACAAGTGTGCTTGATAAATGAGAGCTCTGTCTTTTTAAGCTGTGAATCAATGAAGCTAACCTTGTTGAGGAAATCTTCAGTTTCAAGGTATTTTACCAAATGTTTATTGAGTGTTTTCTTCATCTATCCCCAGTAAGCTGTGAAGTTTTAGTGCCGCTGAAAGCAGTATTAGCATTGTTATAGGGAGTAAAGTGTGATGGAGAGAAGAAATCACTTATTCATCATAGCAAGGCAGGAAAATAGAGATTAAAAACACATAATAATGATGAATTCTTAATAATAGCCTACATTTCTATACTCACACTAGTGATGCAATATGATGAAACTGAAATACTGGATATTTAATGAATCTAAATATATAGCCATATAAAGGGCTCAAATGCCAATGTGAAATTACAACAAAATGTACTTACTGGTCCACTGATACACAAAAACATCAAAGCAACTAGAATCGATGTACAGCCTACAACATGCAGAACATTCCAGAACATGCGCTTCAACTGGGAGCAGCAAAGTCTGGTAGCTCTGAGTTTTTACTCAACCTTTGCTTTATTTTTGTTGTGTTTTTGTATGTTTTTGTCGTATTTTGTCAACTACTGATGGATACTTCTGTGGGGAGAGGAGATTCTTCAGGAGAGGGGCTTCTGTCATTGAAAATGGAGCAAGTCTGGAGGATGCCACCCTGTTCCAGCTGGGATGAGGAGGTGCTTTCATGGTTGCTGTGCTGGTGGTGCAGAGGTTGAAGGCTTGGAGGTGGAGATGTACTGTGAGTCCTTTCTGCCATCAGTCATCATGCAAAATATCAACTCTCTGCCCAACAAGAGTGATGAGGAGCTGGAGATATAGATGAAGACTCAGGAAGGAGACTTTTTTTCAAATCAAAACAATACTTGTGTACATCCCACCAACGGCTACTGCTGAAGTTCCATGTGAAGGTCTCCATGAAGTCGTTGCTAGGATACAGACTAAACATCCTGAGGCACTTGACTTCAGATCGATCAGAGATACATGCTGATGGAGGCCATTCTGAACAACTCAGATCATCCTCTTCATAACACCTTGATGGACCAAGAAAAGAGCGGTGGTGGACGGCTCCTCTCTCTTCACTGCAGAATGGAGAAATATAGAAGATCCTTTGTAGCTTCAGTCAGGCTTCTTCATTCTTCTGCTAATGGTTGATGAGCTGACAGACAAATGAATTTCCCTTTGGGGATCAGTAAAGTAATTCGTATTCGTATTCGTATTCGTATGCTGAACGATAGACTAGTGACCTGTCCAAGGTATACCCTGTGGCAACCATGAGCAATATAGCCAATGCATGGATGGACGATTCTCAAAACTGAGAAAGAAATTGTTAATCACAAATTGCTTTTCTGAACTAAATGGCACATGTCACACAAATGATCATGCATTTGTAGAAAGATGTTGTAGTTATTATTCTTTCTGTTCGTGATATAAAGCTGCTGCTTCAAGGAGGCAGGTTGTTTGTTTGCTTTTTTTGCCTGCTCTTTGGCTTGGGCGGTGGGAAAAACACTTAGTGTTGCGCCTAAGTCTTATAATGTTAAAGAAAACCCTGTGTATGTTTCCGGTCACCACACATGAGTTGCTTCGCTCACAGTATTGACTGACTGAATGCAGCGCAGGCTTCGGGGGCTGAATTACACATGCACATGTCTTTCAAAATAAAATCTCAATAGTTTCAGAGAATAACATAATAAATGTTTTTCCTTAAATACATACTTTTTGAGATTGTTTGGAGCCGATATCAAAATCACGATTAAAATTCAATAATTTGCCCAGCTCTACTCAGAATGTATTATACACTCATTTTGATATCACACCTAGTATGAACAGTACATTAGCAGGGGGTTCTGAACACAGCCACAGCCTACCTGCATTGCACAGGGGAGCTGGAATGTGAACCAGGTTTCTGACACAAACACTTTGTCCAGATTTCTTTAAGAATTCACTGACAGGCAGAACAAGTCCTGTGTTTTTTATTCTAAGAACTTCACATCCTTATCTCTCATGGTTCTCTTGGCTGAAGGGGATGCAGTTTATTTGACTCCTCCTTCAGGCACCTCATATGGACACCAACACTAGCAGAAAACTGTAAAAACTGTTTAGATCAGGAGTTTGTTTTTGTCCAAGAAGTAATGTTCTTATTGGTCACATATTTCATTCTTTGAATTTCATTTCCCCTTCTGGCAACATGGTTGGCCTTGGTTTTTCACAGTATTCTCAAATCTGTGTTTCAAATCTCTCTGTTCTAGCAGGAATTCCATGTGAGTCCTTTTACCCCTCATGCTTTCATATAACATTAAATAGATCTAATTTCACATGCCAATGAACTGATTTTAAGCAATTTCTAGCTCAAAATGTTTTTTTGTTTTTTTTTTACAACTGCATGTTGAGTAAACTCTCTATCTATTTTACAATGGGCAACTAGAGCCAGTCCCAGCTGACATTAGGCAGGGGTGGGATAACAGACAAACACTGAGCTGTTGAAGGTCCCCAGCCAGTCGGGATGTTGACACCCAGAACCATGTTGCTTTGAAGCATCAGTGCTTAACCACTAATTTGTTCTAATCTACTAAAATTAGGCATCATCCACTTGCATAGGCCTATGTGTTGAGAGTCTAAATAGGGTACTTGTAGCTTTAAATCACAAACTTTGAAAGGATGAGTACCAGAGTGATTAGATTTGCTGAAACATTTATCATCATTTTTGAATAGACTGGGCAGCAGTTTTGAGAGTAAAATTAAAGATAAGGATCAGACAAATACAAAGCACTTGAGATAATAGATCAGCCAGTACAGCAACAAAATATCTGGTTGGGGTTGGTAGTTTCTGTGGCCAAAACTCTGATGCTCAGCATCAAGGAACTCTGTCATCCATGAGACATTGGCATTGATATTTTTTTCTTAATAGCTTTGCTGTACAGACTGCATGTTCACCATCACAGTCAACAATAACATGATTACATTTCATTGTTGTGTTGATGCTATCTGTTTTTGCACTTTGTCATCTTCTGTATAGCCTGTTGTTCTGTAATGCACCTAAAGTTTAAAGGGATATTCTGGCGTAAGTTTAACCCATGGCCTATCACACCATGACACCAAGTAAAACACCCCCTCGAGAGATCAAATTTGCTGACTGCAAACTTCTCTAGTTGTAGCGACTTCAGCACAGACAGCCAGATAGCAAAATACTGCTGTCTTTGTAGCTCAGAACAGCACCATACTTCGTCAACAGTACAAATAGGGTCCCAGCACATAATATGAGGCATCAAACACCTGCTAGCTTTGCCTGGTTTCTACTGAAAAGAGACGAAAACAGAACTCACCCACTCTCCTCCCACTCTCTTCCTTCCTACTAAGCCCTAACAAGTCAAAGTGCAGAATGTAGTTTCTAGGGGCAGATTGTTCAGAAATTGCACAAGAATTATAGAATAGATGTTATGATAGCAACTCTCAAAAGAGATATGCTCTAATATGTGTAGACATCATGTAATAAATGTAATTATGGACTTTGACCTACTGTGGCAAATTCACACTTTTTTACGGTAGGATGTGGGCTGCTGGTAAAGTTTCTGTCCCGCTCCTGGAATTTGTCACATAAACTGTGTATTCTACTCTTTGCTCTGGACATATTCCTGAGGGCAGATCTTTTCACAGAGCCATTACAGTCTCCGCCATTGCCTCTTCTTTTCTCTCAGTAGTTGGTAGACAGCAGCTGAGTACAGCAGCTGATGACCTTCATTAAACCCTTGCCGTTGTGAGGTGACAACCCATGTAATCATTTTAATCTATCAGTGTCTAGACTGAAACTGGGGCTCCACACATCTTTAATGACAGATGTGTGAGACTACCTAGCACCCTGTCATCTGGAGTTGTATTTTAAGCACTTTGAATTATCACCTCTCACCTGAGCTTCGTTAAATCTGTACATACACACATGCCAGTATTTAAGTACCGCTGCCAGTGCCTGTGCAGTCACCCTTCCATCATGGTAGCCGCCATTCAGCCAATACTAAAGTTCCTGCAAAGTTCCTGTTCCAGATTTAAGACCATGTTTATTGTCCTTTTTGAGGTTTTGAACCCTGAACTGCCACATGGATTCTGTTCACTCTATTAGAAGATGCTTTTGTTTGATACTTTCTTATGTAATATTTTGCACATTATATCACATAACCTTATAAGGGTACACCCTGAACAGGGCGTCAGGCCATTACAGGGCAAACATTTAGAGGACAAACAAAACTCACACACTCAGATTCACAAATATAGATAACTTAGAGTGAACCTTGTAATGACTGACTTAAGAGGCTTGGACAGTCACCTTATACCTCTAATGATCAGGACGACAGATGCATGCTGTAACAAAACTGTAATCGTGAAATCACTTGAAAAGCAGGTTTTCCATTATGAGACTGAATCAATGAATGTTTCCCTTTTTGGTGTATTAAATCCTGTTACTTAATTCAATTATTAATAATCCTCAATAGCAATAATTGATAAACTGTTGAAAATGTAAAATGTCCAGCATTCATTTTCAAGTCCATTAGCATTTCAGTGGAGGCTCAACATGCCCCTATTCTTTTACTCCTTTTACTACTTATGATCTGAATTTCATTTCCCTTGGTTGTGTTGCGATGGCAGCAACATCTCTCAAAAAGTTGGGAAATAAAACCAGAACTACTGCATGGTGCAACTGGGGATAATGTAAGTGAGAGTATGCATCTGTGATGAACAACATGATTTTAAAATAATATGCAATGCACCTTAAATATGGAAAACATCCCAACTCTGGTGTTAGTACCTTCCTCTAGAGAACAGAGCTGTAAACCCTTCACAAGACCTAAGCCCTTAACCAAAACCAACAGTAGGAAATGAGCTAAGTGTGTAATGTGAGCGCTCTGTAACCTCTGGAGATGTTCAGAGGGAAATGAGCGTCAAACACATTGTTATCACCTCTCTTCTCCTCTCCGTCTCCTCGCACAGGGGACGGTAGCTGTTTGTGTATGTACATATGCATGCTAGTGTAAGTGTGTACTGAAAGTACACTGAAATGAATCAATGTCAAATCATGGTAAAGTCTATATATATGACTTTCAGACAATTATCACGTAGGACAGACATCTATGTAGACATAAAGAGTGACAGGCAGTCAATTATCACTGTGTGACCGCTTCATTTTCACTCTTGCTCTGATCTAGCACCTGACATTTAACAGTGTGGGAAGAAATGAAAGGAGGGAGCAACAGGAAGGGATGGAGTGTTGGGTAAAGTTCTTTTCCCACAATACCACAGTGGTGCAGCCTTCAACTGCCTGAAAGTCAGTCTAAGTTTACTTCTTGTAGCACAAGAGAGCTCAGTTCAAAGCAATAGGTTCATCACACAGTTCACTGCTGGAAAATACTGCTGGAAATTTCAAGTGTTACCCTGCATGTCAACATGTTTTACCTATATGTAGTTTGAAAGTGTCTTCAGGTCATTTTCCATCAGTCTTTTGACACTTGAAATTAAATTAAGATTATGTTTTATGACAACATAAAGGCCAACGAGTGAAGGTGTAGTGGTTTTTTTTCTATTTCTGTTTCATTGAAATGTAAGACTTGAAAATACTGCCTTTGTCAAATCAATGGCCACCATGAGGCCAGGAGAGGAAAAGAAATCTACATCTGAATTGTAATATAATTTCTATGCTGATGACACTGTCTGTGTTAATATCTTCTCTCTTAAAGGAGATAATTGTAAGTTTTGCCATCTCTATACATAACCAACATTGGCATTATCAGCTTTTTACTTACTGTAGCAATGATGATTGAATTTAAGATGCAAAGAGTAGGAAGAACAGCAGTTTTAGGGCAAACAAATCCCTGTCCACAATTTTGAAAATAAGGTATTTATTCACTCTGACAGCTGGAAGCCTTCTGTTTTTTCCTAAATACACAGATTGATTTTGATAGTTCACCCTCAAAAATGAAGAAAGAAACTATTACTAACTAGACTCTGTGATTTTGTGTGTCTCTGTCACTCTGTCACTCTGTCAGTAACAAGCATGTACTGTATGCAGAGCTAGAAATAAAACTGACTTACAGACTATAAATGAGACAAAGATACAAAGATTGATTTAGTCTGAGATCTGACCATAAAAACAGTGCCAAACACAGCAATGGTTCTGTACTATAATCCTTGTTCTATGAGCACAGAAATCCCAATAGAGCAACTACACAGCCATCTGTGAGGTGTGGTGCTCATTAGAGAATGCCACCTCTGCTCACACAACTAGGGTTACAGTCTATAAACCTCACACCTATCCTTCTTATCTTTGATGTAGTGTGAGAATGGAACAATGGCAGGGAGTAGACTATACTGACAGCATCACTGCCACCAACCAACATGGAGCAGCCAAAATATAAAGTGTATCTTTATGTAAGGAACAAAAAACTAATAAATATAGCCTATATACATAAAAGACACAGCAATATGAAGTTTGTGTGAAAAATCCATCTCGGTGTAAGTACATAGATATATCTTTCCCCACTGTTGTATAAACAATCAACTTCTCTGTGGTTAGGCAGCCATAAAAAGATCAAAACTACTCCCTCCAGACTTAAGAAATTCCTTGTCTATGGCACCTTTATAAATCCAGCCCTGAGTAGAATCTTATAGCAGGATTTTTATAATTCTACCGAGGCCAGAGAGAGAAACAGTGGTGAAAAAGCAACACAATGAGGCCTGTCTGGTCAAAAACTGTTTGTTCTTAGAGTTTCTGGACACACACACACACACACACACACACACACACACAGCACACAGTTAGCCTGTCAGCAGAGGGATGAAGCAGAGCAACAGGGTTATTGATTTCTGCTTGTTGTTGTTTGGAAGGCTAGGTTGTCATAGCGCTTCTCCAGATGATGTCCAGATAGACTGCACACAGCAACAACAAGAGTCATTTAATCTGGAGGGGATGAAGAGCAGATTTACAGACAATAGCAACACTTTCAAAGGTTAAACCTCCTGCTGGCCCCAGTGTAATCAAGGGAGTTTGCACTGGGCTCTTTTGAGGCAGACACACAAAAAATATTCCACTAATTTGAAATGCATGGTTTTTCTCTTTTTCCATCTTTTATGTTAAACCATGGGATAAATCAACAGAATAACAGCAGTTGGTAGCTCAACATCAGCATTTCAATACAGACAGACAAACATCATCCATCCTCAAAAATCCCTCTTCAGACCTGACATTAACATATGTCTCAGTTGATCTGATCAAAAGTGGACAACATTAATTAGGACATAGTCTCGGAAAGTGCAAACACAAATGAGTCCTGGGCTGTGATGAAGGCCTGGCTGCTGCCAATCCTATTTTATAATGAACCAATAATATTCCTCACATTTCTCACAGCATTTTGCAGTGTTAAACCTAATTGCAACTAATTGACTGTCAGTTTTTTTGCTGCCTAATTCAAATGGACAAACTTTATTTCACTGTAGAGCTGAGAACAGGGCACCGGTTCACTCTGTCCCACCTTGTCCTACTCTCTCTTTCTGATCAAGTAATCTTTTGTCAATTGATTTGAAGGTTGGTGATGTTCCTTTTCACAGGCTACAAATCTTCTAAAAATATATGTGAAAGTCCTCAGTCTAGATTTACAGACAGGGGATCTGTTCAAGATGCATCTACTGGATACTAATAGACTCTCACCCTACACCTCCATGATCGTGCAAAGAATAAGCAGGTCCAGGAGATAGATGGATCATAGATAGAGGATTTAAGGATCAGTGGGAGTTGTATATTGTGCAGATTATAAAGCCTGTTGAGGCAAATTGTGATTCTGGACTCTGGACTACCCCTAACCCAAAATAAAATTGAATTGATAGATGGATGTATTCAAACCGTGGGGCATCCCTCTGAAAATATATTTGATAAATATACATGAAAGATTTATGGTGGGATTTAAAAGTATACTGCCAAATGATCAGTGACATAGGATTGTCCTTGTAGAGGTTGTTGGAATTAAACAGGCAGGCAGCAGCCAAATATAACTCATATCATAAATCTCTACAGGTAAACATTAGTGTTTCTACAGGTGGATGCGGAAAAGCCTTCGATTACCCATAATGGTTTTTACAGTGACTTGCTAAGAACCCAATGCATTCACTCTCTAAATGTCAACTAGGGTTGGCTGGTATAAGTGGTATAGAAAGGACACTGGTGTCAATTTGCACTAGACTGTGGATTTCAGGCACAGGGCATGGACAATGCCCAGGCTCAGGTCGGGTTGGGCTCAATATAAAATTTCTGCAATGCACTTAAAGGTGCCATATTGTAGAATTAAAATACCCATACCTTGTCTGATTATAAAGCAGCCCTGGGTTCTACATTAACACTGCTAAAAGTATTAAACTGCTCAGTCCATAGAAAAATGCCTATTGCCTTGAAATGAATGATGTCTGTAACTTTGTGATGTCACAACAGAGCAGTCACTGTGCTCAGCCATGCGTATCTGGACCCACCATCAAACCTCAAAAGATTTTTTTGTTTGTTTGTTTTGTTTTTCTGAGTTTTATCTTTCAGGCTAAATTTCTAATACTCAAAAATAGAGGGTCACAGCCTCTCTTCTGATTAGCTCTCTGACCTATTGTTGCTGGGGCTCCAGGGGAAAACCTGAGAGAAGAGAGAAAGAGGAGAAATTGAGATGGTTGGTTTCCTAAAATACAAGTCCAATAAAAGACCTTAAATGCTTTTTTGTAAAACTTGAACTGTAGAAAGTTGCCTCAGAGTGCAACACATTTAAGCGTGAGGCCAAGCCATTTCATGACCTATATCTAATTACATTCATGTCTGTCAGAAGCAAATGGCCACCACAATGGCCTTGAACTGTAGCCAGTGCTCTGCCACTAATGGCTGCAAATGCTGAAAAAGTTTAGAAATTTTTCAAGCAGATCATTTCACAGTGCAGCACTCTCTCTGTCCTGTAGTGGTTTGGTTTGGCCAAATGATTTCCTTCCTGGCGTGTGTCGTTGGGCAACTGTCAGCAGGAAAACTACAGTGACAGGAAACTTCCTAAAAATTTTAAAATGTTAATGGGCTAAATTTAATTGAACTGTACTGCAATAAACAACACCGGGCCTCTCAGCTAGCAATTTTTTTGTGTGTTTTATTTGCAGCTTTTGGTGAAGCCAGAGTTGAAATCTGCAGACATTTCTAATAACTCAGGGACGCCGAACACACCAGTCTTGGTCCCATGTCTCTAAGATCTTCCATTCCTGAGATACATACATTGTAATCTTCAAAAATGACCATGTTTGGGTGCCGACACTTGATTCTTCACTGCACACCTACAACGCTAATGGTATGAACCAAAGACACTGTCATTCATTTGAACAGGATTCATCCTGCCCATGGACGACCTTTACAATTTTTACGGTACTCTGTGAGGCGCCACCATTTCAGTTCTTTCACTCTCAAAATGTCACAACACACTGTAAATGTCTTCTTCATGCTCTTTGAAGGCAAAAGTGCATCTTCTAATTAAAAAAAAGTGCATAACACTTTTGAAGATTTCATATTGTATGAAATGAGAGTTTCATGTGTTTTCTGAAGCAGGTCTAGGTTCTATATCCACAAAGTGAAAGGATCAAGGAGCTCAATCACACAGTCTGCATTCAGAAATGGAGGCTTTAAACTAGCTGTCAGGACTTCTGTAACTTTGTGATATCGCAACAAAGCAGTCAGTGGTTTCTTTGTGTGTTTATCATCTCATGTTTCGTTGACATTTCATCACATAGGAAACAGTCAACAGGAGAGAGGTGATGTAAATACTAAATGGGGATGGTCTTTAGCTCTTAAAACCCCCAATTTGTTTTCTTATGGACCAACACTTAAAATAAAATTGTAAAAAGTGGTGAAAATGGGAAATACAGTACCTTCAATAAAATGAATACCTAATAATATCAAAATAAACAACAACATTAACTTTGAACATTTTTTTTTTCATCATTGAAATGATTCATTAATAAGTAAAAGTTTGAGAACTTTAAAGTTTAAAATCAGCAGTGACCAGTGTCCTCATACAGTGTTGCACAGGCTGATGGCAGCCTGTAAAACACCTCAGCCATAAACAGTGGCTCATGACCTGGACTATTGAGATAAAGCCTTAACTAAACTTACTGAGAAACTATGCAACATTTTTACCATAACAATGTTTTTACCTTAATTAAACAGCTATGGAGTAATTGTGATGGCCATGGCTGGGAGGACAGTTAACAAAACAGCAGAGAAGCGACTGGACTTGCATAATTCCCCTTTAAGATGCTGTAGTTTTGAATTTTCCACTTCAAGTAAAACTTTCAAGCACTTTTATCTTCTTAGAAGTGGGAACATGTAGCAGTATTACACATTCATGTGCACCTGACAATTGTGAGTCCTCTGCTATCAGTCCCTACCTGTGCCTGTGAGACAATCTGGCTTTTTAGCTGCTCATCGATCCACTGTGTTTACCAGCTGGTCACTTACAGTATCTGTTTTCATCAGGTTTACCAGGACTTTTTCTGCCAAAAAAGCAAAATGGTTTCCTAGTATGGAAGAACAACACTGAGTTTAAAGATGCTAAAATGCTCCACAGAGCTGAGAAGATCTGTGTAGTTCATCACTCTGAGCGTTCATATTACACAGAGCCCAGACATTCAACCCACTGTTAAAAGGTTCCTTATGGAGTTACTGACTCTCTACCGCTATAGAGCTTTTGTCTAAGAGCAGGGCTCCTATTGTTTATCTTCAATGTTTCGAGTACATGTAGGCTACAATGATGCAAAATGTACTTTGGCTTTGCACTATTCCCCCAGCCAACAGTTGTTGATTACGCACCGAGATATTTAGTATTGCATGAAGAAAATAGGGAGAAAGAAAACTGAGAGTTACATGAGGCTAAACATTATAATAAATACTTTAAAAACTCTCAGAAGTAGCTAAGCATGGATTAAAAGAGTTCAGCTTTGCTAATGTTTTATAAGGACAGAGATGCATTCAACACATTTGTGAGACCTCTGGGATGCACATTGCAGGGAAGCATTTTTGTGAGTGTGTGAAAATGTTTACTTGTTTATGAGAAAAAACTCCACAGGGCCCATTCATTGCAAAAATACTGATAATTTCAACTTTATGTACAGTCCTTGAATAAAAGTTTGATGTATTTTCCATTGTTCAGACGAGTGGGGATTTTGTTCTGTGAAGCAAAGTGCCTCGAGATAAAACTCATAATCTCATGTTCATAATGTAAAGTTGCCGTTGTGTTCAAGTCCCCTGGAAATAACAGAGTTAATTTATGTGTTTGTTTACTGACATGGCCCATACCTATTTGTACTTATTTGGTTAATTATTTATTTACCTACTTATTCTTACATTAATTTAACATTTATTGGACCAGGAGAAAACTCATTAAGATACATAATGATTTCTTCGAAGGTCCTGGCCAATACAGTCTCTTACAAAGTAAGAGACAAAGACATCTAGCTTTAACTTCTGTCAACTCTATGTGAATGGAAGAATCACTGATATAAAATGGTCTTGTAACTTCATTGGGTGCATTCTAAATTTTGAAGAGACTGAAGTGGAAGCTAAATCAGGACAAAGGAAAAATATGTCAAGAAACATTAACGTAAAAATCTTTGGACTGTTGCTGCTGATATGAACAGTGGAACCACTACAGTTAAATAGAAACAACAGTTGTGATCAATTGAGTGTAAAAAAAGAGAGAAATTTCCAGGGACAAAGCTATTGACTGTACTGTAGTCAATTAATTGTGAAATGAAAGATTTATGTGAATATTATTATAAAGGTAAGTAAAAAATAAAAGAAGAACAGATTATCCTGGCGCACACAACGAATGATCACCCTTCACCAATCAATATCTTTATATTAACAATGGATTAAATGACTGCGTGTACTGTGAATGATGAAGCCTGAAAACAGACAACAGGAATATGCAGGTGGGTGGACAACATAAGCAGCCAAGTGAGTATCCTGACATCAGTTCAGAGGCAACATTTGACCCTCTAACCGTCATCCTTTTCTTTTCAGGTTGATCCATGGTTCCATTCTTCTGATGTTTCTTGGGGGACACTTTGAACAATGGGATGTCGTTTAAAGGTGCTCATTCACACAATGGATCAAATGATTGTGATAGTTGTTGTGATGAATTGCCCAGCTACAGTTTTTCATAGCTCTTTAGCGCATTTCAATGCCCGTCAGACAGAGGTGGGAACTTGAGTTTGTGACTTACGATTTGACATCAAAAGACTTGAGACCTGACTTGGACTTGAAATTTGGGACCCAATCAGGATTATTTACTCTGGTCATGAAATCTGACAATTTTTTTTTATTATTTTGTCTTGCACCAGAAAGATAATCAACAGGCATGGGAATATTGGACAAGGCATGTTGTTGGGGTTGTGAGACAGAGAGTAAGGAAGACCAAACAGAGAGACAAATAGTGCTGTGTTCTGGTCATCAGCCTCAGTGGAGCAGGCTATTTTAGTCCCTTGTGGTTCTTTATGACCGTTATCTCCCTCGTCTTCAGCTCTCCATGCTGCAAAGTGGGTTTGGTCCTGCACAGCAACAGGCAGCAGAGCAGGTTCAGCTATTGCTGAGTCCGGTTTTGTAGAAAAAGCAGTAGAGGGTAAACAAGTCTGAGTTTATTGGCAGGATAATTTTAAATAGGTTAATTTCCTTTGCAATAGAAGAAATTGCATTACTTAAAGTCTGTTTGATCAGCTGATATAAATCTGTCTTGTCAACTTGAAATAGACAAACCACCGCACACTGACATGGACTTTACTAGAGTGAACAGCGTGCTCAGGTTTGCTTCAGGTATGAATAAGATATAAGTATGTCTTGTGTTGTATTTATGACCAAATTGTCCAGTCTGAACTATACCTTACTCTCCATCACTTCTAACTTATCCAGAGGATATAGTGACAAAAAAGTATCTACAATAAAGGTAGTTTTACTTAATGTGTTGTTGAACAAATCATCATTATTAATTAATCCTGTGCTTACTGTATGGTTGTCATGAAGTCTGACACAGGCTGTAGCCTATGTGGCCACGGTGGCCTTGCTGCTGCAAGTTACTTGAGATTGGCCAGCTCTGTGCTCAGCTCAACAAATCTTCTAGTTTGCTTGTTTGCATATATATTTTTTAATGTTTTGGTACTTAAACAGCAAAGAAGTATCTAATAAACTAAATGTCATGCCCGCTCTTATTATCATGTGTAATTTTATAGATAACAGAGTGATGATCATGCAGTATGTGCTTTGATGCAGTGTTCTTAGACCTAAGGGGATGCAGCTGGTGATAGATGCTCATTACAAACATTAGAGGCGTGAGACTTAGCTTTGACTGTAGTTCAAAGACTTGGGACTTGATTTTGATTTTCAGAAGATGACTGTGCCAAACACTGTATTAAAAACACATTTTCATTCCAAGGACAAAAAGAAATAGAGTGAATATTGGACAACAGCTGCAACTGTTCGAAGGTGATAAAATGTTAGTGTTGCATTTTCATATCGTTATGCTATACCCAAGAGGCCGCAAAGGTCAGTGAATTCTCTCCTGTTGTAATAAGTCTCGTCTCTGGAGGTTCTAATGAGACCCAAGTCTGATTAAAGACGGAGCATCTCCTTTAGTCAGAACACCAGTCAGAACAAAGGTCACACACACATGGCGAAACATGTCCAACTCAATGCCTGGTGTAAAGGTTACTGCACGTTTACACTAAGTCCTTCACATCACCACAGAGAGCTGAGCAGTGTGTGTGACTTATGTCTGATCCAACTGTAATTTACTGCTTGATTAATATACCAATATACAGGCCCACTATCCCCTTACACTCTACTCTGGGAAAAGATGCCCCAGCTATGGGAGCTACAACTCTCACTGTCTTGGTTCACCTGCTGGTTTCGTCTGTGCAGGACGCCCTATTTCTAACAGCAGGATTGTTAAGACTAAACACACCCGCTTACACACATGCAGACATTGAGCCGTTCTGTCTCTGTCTCTGAATAAACAAAGATGCACATTCTGATGATGAATATGTTCAATAAGAAACTCCCAGCATGCCTGGTTGCCTTACTCTGTAACACAGCATTTACTGCAGGATTTCACAGACACATTAAATTAGTTCAGGGTTCATAACATCTTAATCAGCACCCTTAACATTACACACAGTAATACACACGGCCACTGGCAATTAAAAGATAACTAAAGTGAACAATAATGAGGCACGATGAATACACACATGCCCGCTGACACGGTTTGATGCCACTCAGTGGTTTGTGGTACACACATACTGTAGACCTCATGCTACAGCTTAGAAAACAAGTTGAATCACATCTCTGACAATTTCAACAATACACACACTTTATAGCTTTTTCAAAATTTACTTCATTGGATTACACAGCATTGCAACAGTTGTTTTATTGTCTCTATCACCTTAAATGTGCTCTGATTCTAACCTGATGACTCCCAAGGACATGAACAACAATGACAAATTATTATTATTTTTTTTCTGTGATATTATTTTGTCAGTAGGACTATTATGAAAACACTGAACTGCAGCATCTTGAGTGCATGAACCTGATAAATAAATATTAAGCAACAGTTATTCTAATACAAAAATGCGAGACTGAGCACACCTGTGTATCACAGCTACTTTATCATTCCTATTAATTTGGGGATAATGAACAACATATCTAAATTGCCTCGATAACTTTGATAATTGAGAAACCACTCCACAGTAAGCAGGTGTATTGAGTAGCGTAAAAATTTACAATTCACTACTTAATAATGAGGGACAACATTAAAATAAGACCATAATCTTAATATCCTCATTCAACACTTTTAGACCAGGTATTGCTATATATGGCAAGTGCAATCTGATATCTGATATCAAGTGTGAAACTCGTACGGTCTGAGGCCCTGAACATATTTAGAAATGGATCCATACACCTTGTGGCAGTGATTTCACAATTTACCATGATAGATGTGTTTTGCATCATATCTTCTGAATCAAATGTGATAACACAGAAAAGGATTACAAAGACATTACGCAGAACACAACATTGTAAACTGTTCAGAGGAAGAATTAACAATGAATTTGGTGATGCTGTAAGAGGGAGAGGTGTAGGCTTTACATTTAAAGAGACAATTTTTAACAGGGTTTACCCCCAGTGTATTCCAGGTCTTCTTTTTATCACCTACACCTAAAAAGCCAAACCAAAACCACTGCCAACTCTCATGACAATAATTTCACGTCACAACTTCATCGAGCGTATCGGGACATGTTACAGAAGAAAGGCCAAAAAATTTTGGAGAGGACAATGAACCCACTAGTTCACTGGTTGACTGAGAGGAATGTACTGAGTCAACATTGACCTCGTTAACGTTAGCCAAGCCATGGCTGCATGAGGCACAGTCAGCTAGCATGGCCATTAGCATGTCGTCCCCTGCAGTGTCAGCTCAGCTGGACGTCTGCAAGCTGAGATGGTGAACACTGCGTTGGAGTCTGGACCCACTCAATTTAGGTGCGGAATCGCATTTACTGTCATGTTTTGCAGTCATTATGCTTAAAAGAAAACAGGGAAACCTACTCGCAAATTTTGGATTTACAAAGAAATCGAAGACGAATGACTATGAGGAGCAGCAAGAGGCGAGTTCTTCGGCAGATGCTAGCTTGAGGACAACCGACACCACCGCTGCACCTGCGGGGACTGCTGCCGGTGAAAGCCCGCCAACAGCCGAGCCCGGGGTGACAATACAGGACGAGCCGACAGAGGCTGGAGGTGGGGTTAACGACAGCTCGGAGGCCGCTTATGACGGTGACTCCACCTGCCTCTCTCTTCCGGCTAATTGGACCCGCCAGCAGAGGAGAGAGTGGAAGTCCCGCAACACCTGGCTGTTTGTTAAGGATGGAAACTTTGGATGCACAATTTGCAGAGACACAAAAACTCTTCTGCTTTCTGGACAAGCACTTCTGGGCTCAGGACCGCAAGGCTTTGATCGTGTATGGAGAAAATGAAGTATGGCCTAACTAAAAAAAACTCGGCGAGTCAGCTAGAGAGGCAGTGGATGAGTTCCCGACCGGAAGTTACAAGAGAAAGCACCAGGCAAAACATTGTAAAGCTTTGTACAGCAAGCAGGACATAGGCCCCCACCTCATTAGGTGTGAGAGGGGTTTTCTGCCGTCAATGACACTGACAGTAAGCCCCGCAATAGACCGCGTGAAAACAGCCTCTCATCGCTGCTTTTTGTGGATCTTAAGGGATTCGACCCAGCGGCCTTCATCACATCCTGGATTCAATTAGGTCATCGCCTGTCCACATCACGGGCTTCTGGACCAACAGCAGAGGGAGCTGATCCCAGGCCTGTGTGGTCGCCTCTGTTTTAAGGTAAGGGCTAATCTGTGTAAAGTGTATTATGACATGTTAGCGCTGTGTTGTACATGATGTTGCTGAGGATTGGATCTCTTGTCGGCAGCCTGGCCGACTTCTTTATTGTGACACGTGTGGCGTCATTGATTGGTTTGTTGATGCGTGTTCTAGTATTTCAGAGGTTATTTTGCGCACGTTAATGCAGACTTGATTGCTTGTAGCCAGACTGGCATGTTTTGATTTTGATGTAGATTTGATTCAGATTTGATGCGTGTGTGGAGGTTGGATGTGATATGTGCTCATATGCGCTGACATAAGGCAAGTAGGCGTACAGGCCTGTTATAATGGATGTGTTTTGAGTAAGTCCTCGCTCTGAGGCACGCGCAAGCGTCCCCCGCCCCCAATATAAGTTAGCCCCCCCCCCCAAAGCCGCGGTATAGTTCTCACACTGGTTGTCCACACTCCACACTTTGTTCCCAGTCGCTCCAGTCTGTTGGAGATGGCATATTTGGCCTTTGCCACAGCCATGAAAGCATATGTGGCACGTGAGACTGTCCAGAACTCCAGATACGTGCCCCCCCCCCCCCCCCCCCCCCCCCAGGAAATTGCCAAGTCTCTGCCTCCTGACAAGTCCAAGCCAAGGCACTTCCTGTGTTCCATGCCTTCACTGCCTTCACACAGTCTCTGCATTTGCAACCAGGGGTAAGTAAACAGCACTGGCGACCTGGAATGTGGATGACATGGCAGCATACGCCTTCGTGGGCTCTGTGAAAGGCCAGATATGCCATCTCCAACAGACTGCGTATAGTGGACGGACCCATCCCACTGCTCACCATTGTTTTCTCCAAGCCAGTCTATCTTTGAACTTTAAAGTTGTGGCCTCCAGGTGTATTTGCAGACTTTTAAGGTCAATTATTAAGGTCATACTGAATACTGTTCTACTCTTTACAGTCACCGTATTGTCACGTTTAATGAAGCTTTTAAAACTACATCATAACATAATATCCACGCAGCATAAAAATTATTCAGTATAGTAGAGATTTTCAAATGGCCCACATAATGTCCCTGTCACAATGTCACTGACTCCCCTGAACAGTTTATTATGTTGTATATCATTGTAACGGTTTTCTGTGTTATGATGTTTGGGTCAGGAGATATGTTAAAATCAGTGCACACACGTTAAATATTCATTAAATGTCCAAGATTTCCAGCATGTGTCAGGGAAGTGAGACATGAATCCCTGCATCTGTGTGTCTGTGTGTGTGGAGGAGACATGAGGGAAAGGATGAAAATCAATAACTGGCCTGGAGGAGCTGCTAATGTATTGTGAGCTTGGCTTGAATGTGGACAGTAGAGATGCATCAAACAGATTGAGAGCGAGAGAGTCAGTGATGTATGGAGGCCCAGAGTGGTCAATGAGATGTAATCAAATAAATAATCACAGGGGTAAATTTTGTAAAATATAGGAATGACACAAAAATTTCAGAAATTATTGACACATTTTTTATTTTTTTTTTTATTTTTTTCATATTTAATCATAAAATGCTTTTTTTTTTTTTTAAATAGATTATATTATTTATAATGGTGTTTTCCCTCAAACTCTTTACTCACATTACAGCCCTCTCACCTGTGAGCTAATCACATGCCCCCTGCCTCCAGAGATGACAGATTCAACAACTGCTACCAGATTTAGCTATTTAGCTCGAGTTAGCCAGAATAGGCTGTCAACTATGTAAAAGCAGAATCACCTCTAAATCTGCAGTTTTAAATTTACTAGCATTTAAGGACGGCTGTTTCAGTATTTAAGTAAGTTAATGATTTTTAGCTTTAGCTAAGTTTTATCGTTTTATTTTAGGATTATTTCTCAGCATCAAATAACCAAAAATGGTCAATATGACTTCATATCTTACATTATTAATTCATGGTAATTTATTTATTTTATGTATTGCAATTTCATTTGCTGGTGTATATATATATTACACCGTTGAATGGTTTAGTTGATAAACTCTACTTGTCTGAGGCTCACACCATGTTCTGCATCGCTTGAAAAAAGACTCACCAGTGAAAAAGGCGCTTGGCACACACTGATCCATGGAAAAGGCTGATAAACCGAGGTCTCGGCGTACATGACCTTTCTGTGAGTTTACATGGCACAAAATGAGAGGGGGTAAGATTGTTTTTGCCCGCAGTGGATTCAGCTGGAGACACTTCAGTGGCAGCTAAATGACAAAGACCAGAAACAAAAGTGGATTAAATGTAAGTAGATGAATGGTACTTGTAAATATTTTCACAAAGAAAGGGTTTATTTGTCTGAATCCTGGATCAGATTAATTATTCTGATGGATATTCATTGCAGTGTGTGTGTGTGTGTGTGTGTGTGTGTGTGTGTGTGTTGCCCTGTCTTGCCCATCGCTGTTTTTCATAATTTAGCAAGTCAGAGTCCCCATGCCAGTGACCTAACAATGAATAACACATGGCTTTCAGGGCCACTGTTTCCTTTCGACACCTACTCTTCCCCTCTGTCTCTGAATATATTCCTTCAACACACACAGACACTCTTCTTATCTTTGCTTATCTTCTTTTCCTCATTTTCTGTAACAAACTTTCCTAAAACTACTGATGTAAATTCTTGAAAACCTGAATTACACTGTGATTTTGTGACAATTACATATTTGTGCACTGACAAGTGTAAATTAGCTGCAGTATTAGTTTGTGCTTATATTTCCACTCACTAATGGCTTGATGACACGTTTGTCGTGCATCGTTATCTTTTCTATAAATCGTCTTCTGTCTATAATTTATTTTGTCTGAGTGTTTTTTCAAAATCATTCTGCAAAACATCTACACAACAAACTCTCGAAAAAAAAAAAAAAAAATCTCAAGAGGAACTGTACATCAGAGCCCACTTTGCTTTTTACTAGCTTTAATCAAAGTGCTGTGAGTCAGTGTGAACTCAGAAATGTGTCATCGATGCTCCTTCATCATCAGATGTCATGATTATCTGTCATCTCTGACAATTAATTAACCAAATGTTTTCTGCTCCACACGGATTTAACTGTTTGGTCTTACCTGTTCACCTCCACATCTGTGCCCTCCGTATCAGAATATTTAGTATTCATGCAGGACCATCTGCTCTATGTGTGAAAGAGGAAGCGGATAAATCCAGGTCACAGCCTTAAATCACTATTGATTTCCTGATGTAAACCACTTCACTCATGGTCAGCTGTATTTGTTTAACACAAAGAAACATGAGAGAACAACACAAAACATGAAATGAATAATTCAGTGTCATTTTAGTCGCTGCCTTGTTGCAGTATTTCACACTTTTCCTCAAGTGTTAAGGCCATAAGATGATATATATGTGGTTTTCAGAACCAAAAACCATTGCGGTGTAATTTCTCCTTTCTCAGACTGGAGCTTTAGTAACACCAGGTAAGTGAGCCAATCAGAAAGGAGGCTGAAATCCTCTCTTCTGACTGGCTCTTTTTTCAGAGTGATGGATTGGATCAGATTTCAGGTGAACACTATAGAAAAGAGTTACAGAAATCCTGACGGGAGGTTTGAAGGCTCGGTTTTTGAATAAGATTTGTGTGCGTTTCTTTATACTGAGGCTTTGACACTTTCACAGTATTAATACAGAACCTACATCTGCTTTACATTAAACAGATGGACATGTACCTTCATACTATGATGAAGATAATGATTGTAGCAGTTAAGTAAGTTTTTATTTGTTTATTTTTTTTACTTATATTTCACAAAATATAAGAAAAAGCAAAACCATAAATGTTTGGACGGATGTCTTGCAGGAGATTGAGCAGACTGTCCATAATTGTGGTGCAGCCTCCTGTCTACCTGTCAAAATGTCCATGGGCAGGATAATGAGCCATAAATTGCGTCTGATTGGTCAGGCCAATAGGATACTGATGTTAGGGATGGCGCACTAACATTAGTGTATGTATTTTGGATAAAAGCACTGCATAATTCTGCAATTTACCATTTTGCAGCAGGTCTTTACTTCCTCTTTTCTGACTTCTTAATCATTTTGCAACCTCTTAGAGGGCCAGCTCACCCTAGCTGGAAAATGCAGCTCTAAGGTTTCATCACCATCCAGTCTGAGGTGAGATACAGTGGATAACTAAGGAATTAATCAACAAGCAGCAAACATCCAACAAATTTACAAAAGTTAAAGTGCTTTTAGATCTGTTGATGATTTTCTTTCATCATTTCTATCCTCCATGCTTCTCTGTGGTCAGATTGTGTACGAGTGGCGGCTGAGCCTGAGGGGACACAGACAGTAAACTACCTTGCTCTAGGACTAGTTTACAAGCCAAAAGACAGTGTGTATGTGCAGTGCCAAAAATCTGTGGGAACTGCCACTATCACAGGTCAAGGTGACATCTTCTCGCCTTGTTTTGTCAGCAGTCAAAACCCAAAGATGCTCATCTGACTTCATACAAGAAAAAAACAATCAGCAATCATGACTGTTCTTATGTCAAGGAAGCTAGTGTCTGATTTTTTTTTTTAATTCATTACAGCAAATATCAAATTAAAAAAAAAGCTCAAAAAAAAAGTAGTGGAGTAGTGCTGCCTATAAGATTCAGCGTAAGAAAAGTGTCTGACCATATAACACTACGAAACCCCGAGCTTAATGCAGACTGCTGTCTGTCTTCACCTGTCTGCTGGTCCTCCCTGTGTCTGTCTCTCAGTTTGTGGTGTCAGAGCCTTATGACTCCGGGGTTCAGGGCCTGAATCTCTTCTATAACAGGAAATGAATTGGATGACGCTCCCGCATTTATATTAATAACTTTATCAGTATTCACAAATCATAGCAGTCATCTCTCATTCATTTAAAAAACGTGTCATTTCCATCATGAATGTGAGCTGGATGCCGACGTCCTTGAGCGAAAGCTCTGGAGGATACAGTCATTCACTTCCATATTTATTTATTGTCAGTATTTTAAATTTTTCTTACAAACTTAGTTGGACACACACACACACACACACACACACACACACAGCTCAAACTATGGTCCATAACAGGATTCACAAACCCATCCTCACCTAGTTATTAGATCATAGTTTTTAGAAAGTCGATATAATCTTCTATACATAGACAAAAATAACACTGATAATCAACATTATTACCACAACAATTGCAATAATACTAGTAACTGAAAAATCCACATTCAGGGTCAGCTGATACATACACGATTGCCCATAAAGTTGATATAATTTTATTTTCAGACACATTCCTCCTTCTATTTATATTAGAAAGGTTAATTGTGGTTTAATTTTCACAGTGATATGTTTGGAAGAGATTGATCAATAAAGTTTTAAGAAGATATATACTTTATCTATGGAGAATAAATCACATCGTCGCAATCACTTCATCAGAAGAAGTAAAAAAACGAAAAAAAAAAAGTGCTGGTCCGTAGCTCATGGAAAATGAATTTTCTAGACTGATCACTTTACTGATCCAGTTTTTCCAGGTTAGTATAAGATTTATTTGTGATTTTTTTTTTTTTTTTTTTTTTTTTAAAGTTAAGTGTTTTCCTCAAGGATACAGGTTATGTTTACGGATTAAATATGTGGGTTGGAAAGTCCACATCAGGTGCATCGGCAGCCTCTGTTCAACCACCTGTGTTTCTTTAAAGAAGACCACACAATAAGTTTACATTCCGCATGTGCGATCCTGATCCTGCCCATGTTAGTTCACATTGTGCCAGCATTCAGGAATCTGGTGTGATATCTGACACGACACTGTCAGCCCCGATCCTGCTGTCCTGCATGGAGGCTACCAGAGATGGTTTTGAGTTCTTTGTCTGTGGACATATTTTGTCACCACGACGGCATCACAACCAGCAACATACAGTCATAATACTTTACAGGTGAAGCTGAGATTGAAAGATTGAAATGAGGATGGATGTACTCTGAACCTCGACAAGGCTGATGTTTGAAGCACAAAATGACCTGAGTGACTCTTTTCATTGTGTATAATTTAATGATCGTCAAGGTTTTGTTCCCTGAATGTCTCTCATCAGTTGCCTAAGGCTGGCTCTTTTCTAACAGGTAGATTGTCTCATTTTGATATTTGTAACCAGAGGCTGCTAAACTTCACTTTGTGTTTTGCTTCTTTCACTGGTTGATTTTTGCAGGAGGTTTGACATCTGCAGCTAGAATTGTACTTATTTTACTATCATCTTAGCCGTAGCAAACCATGGTAACGTGTGGATTTTACATTCACTGCTAGGCTACTATATATATATATGTGTGTGTGTGTGTGTGTGTTCCCAGAAGAACCAACAAAACATGAACACTTCATTGCTCTTTGCAGGATTTTTTCTAATGTGGGATTTAACCACCTCATGATGAACAGGGTCCCGTTCAGGTTCAGACTGAAATCTCCTGTACAATCATCATTTGTACCGCCAGGCAGTCGTGGCAAGTGTCTCAAATCAAACACACCTGCAGTGTTCCAGTGACTAACACTAAAGGACAGCAGTATAATGTGGAGCAGACTGTGGAGGACCAGTTCAGACAGGTGATTGCAATAAATGACTGATTGCTCTAACTCACTGTGCAATATCAGCAACTACTGTGGTGCCTGGCAATGCAATGTTTTGCCTGTGTTTGAGTTCGTTAAACACATTTATCCTGCTGTTGATGCTATAAGAAACTGCAAGTATTTAATTTCTATAGCTGCATATTACTGCATGAAGTCTATGAACGCCTGCTGTGTTGTGGTGATTATCTGTTGTTTTCAGGGGCTTTAAAATGCCTGAGTTTTTTATTGGTTTATTCCGGTGCAGCTCTCACCTGGAAAAGATATTCATTGAAATACCAATGCATTTACACCTCGTAGCCAGATACAGTCTTTAATCTAATAATTTTATCATGTATTTATCATTAGCATTAGTACATTTTATACCTGCTAACTAGTGTGTACTATATACTTTGATTGTATTTTCAATGATTATATTTTCTGTTTTAGCACCAGCGTCCCACTTATACTTGAGTGCAGTTTTCCATTACTCCTTCCTGCCCTGATGATCCTTCTCAAGACTAAATCCCACATTATTCAGATCTGTTGCTGCAGCACAATGTTAACTTACAGCACCATTATCTAGACTCCTTATTTCTCCACAGCAGTGCTGAGTTGCGGTCGCTCTAGGATACATACATACGTGTGTGTGTGTGTGTGTGTGTGTGTGTGTGTCGTGCGTGTGCTATATATGTGCTTGACCGCTGACTTTTGATCTACCTGAAATTTGAATGCAGTAAGATTTGAAACAATAAGTCACTGAAGAGAAATTATTAGCTACATCACAGAACTAAAAACTATGTGATATATATATATATATATATATATATATATATATATATATATTTGAGTTTATTTATGTTCATTTATATAAACAGTCCTCTTATCACCATACACTCAGGTGGAAATTCATTAGTATACCCATATACCTAACACTAATGCAGCCTCATATAACACTGCAGCAACAAAATGAACTTACATTAATGTTACAATGATTATTTGTTGTTGGTCTTTTCAGGGACTTGTTTGTCCAAGCCATTTATATGAATGATGGTAGGTGAAAAACAGACACTCTCTCTATGTAATGTACTACAGTAGACCAGCACCAGACGCTACATCCTCCACAATAATCACTTAGATTTAACAGAACCTGAACATTACAACCTTGATGAAGGTGGGATTAGTTTTTAGCAAGTTGCTCCTTGCAACAGAGCGTGAATCAGGCTGCTAGTTACTCTCTTCTCCTTTCTTTCATCAATAGAAGAATTGTGGCGAATGGTCTCAACAAAAACATGATCGAACTAGGATTGAAAACACATAAATGAAGAAAAACTGAAAAACAAACAAAAAGTAAAAATAAAGAGTGTAATTCCTGCTGCAATACTACTTGTTCAAACAAAACAGAGCCAATCGAAATAATACCTGATCATGTTTGATACTCTGTCATGTTATTGATGATGTATTTGTTAATTCAATTTTATACAACTAATTAAACTAAAACTATCATTAAGCTTGACGCTTCCATCAGAACCTCATTTCTGATTACAGTAATTACCTGTAACTCAATTAGACGTCAACAATGATTGATGAATTACCACAAATAACTCAGTCATTAGTCAGAGTCCAAACTAATCTCAGTGTTATGTTAAAAACACACACACACACACACACACATTTTTGAATAATTAGAATATTACATTATTTCACTCCAGGGTTGAATTAACATTCAGCATAACAGTGCCATCACCCTGCGAGGTGGAGTGCATGTGATAAAGTGTGGAATTTATTTCGGGTCACTGAAAACAGGAAACTTTACTTGACTGACAGTTTTGATCTTAGGATTCAGGAAAAGACAAGTAAATTATGACTTCATCAGTTCCACCTGCAGGGAAGATGAATTTCCTTCTGATTTCATATTTCAGTATCTGAAGCTGTCACATATATTCATACCAGGTGTGATTCTCACAATTTGAATTCAGTGATCGAAAGTAAAAACAAACTTGTGTCTCTCAGGCTCTTTGTTTGCACAGTTGTGACCTAAACGTGACACATGTTGGATTAAATATTAGCAATAGATATATTGATCTAGGCTTCTAATATCCTCAAGGAAAATGCAAAGTAAATTCTCAGCCAGCTCTCCAGCAGCAAAACCAAAATTCAGTATTTTTCAACATCCTCAAACCTTTAACCACATATTCACTCAAGCTCCCTTGAGCAAGTCATTGCCTATTCACAACTGCTCAACATTCATTAACACATGTGAACATGTTTAATCCTGGCTTCGTTCATGTTGAGGGCAGGCAGCCATCTATCTTTCTAGTGAGCAACAAACTAAATCTTGTGTCATTTCACCAATTGTATCAATAAATGACACAAATGAGCAAATAATTATAAAATATATCATTAAAAAATGTAACTGCATTTAACAACAGGAAGAAGCTACTCGTCCAGAGAGCCCCCAGCTCCATTTAACGCACATTGGGGGAAAGCAGGCACGCTGCCGCAGTGCCCTTAGGCAGTCCTTACTTCCTCCAAGCAAAATTAATTTTCATAATTCAGTTTCCAACAGTTGGAAATGGTATAATTCTGAAACTCATAATATTGAAATTTAAAGCAGAGTTTTATATTTTAAAAAAGCAGATAATTATACCCGTAAATTAAAACCAACGCACAAAAAAAGACAAGACAGAAAGAAAAGAAAAATCTTGATCTGCTCGACATTTTCGTCTGACTTCGTGTTGCCGCATAAGACGTTTGATATTTGCTCTCGTCTGAGGTATCCTGGTGACCCAGACGTTTACAATGCTGACTGTGCTGCACTGTTGCTGGTTTGAGTCCAGCCCAAAACCAGGTCACGAATCCCTGAGAACCCCTTTCTTTTCCTGCAGCCGTTTACTGTCACAATGTAATAAAATAGTCCCTCCATAAAACGAAAGAGTTTACAAAGAAAAGTGCACACTAACCAGCACCCAGCCACTTAACTTTAGATAATTAGCACACTTGTTGCTCACTTGGTGTGGTCACTCTTGCTCAGACTGGTCAGCAGTGAGAGAATGATGAGAGAGGAGCGAGACAGAAAATGAATTAATGGCTCATTCAGCTTCTTGCATGTGTGGAAAACACAAGATAACAAACCAAGGAGCTGCAAGGGAGGAGTCGAACACATCGGCAAACCCTTGAATTAGTTCGATGTTTGATATGGTGGCTGATGGTGTTCAAACGGCAGTGGCATATACCACAATCAAATGAGGACATTGATTAAACACATCTGTTTTGAAAAGAAAACCTACCGTTCATTTACACTAACGTCAGTTAGAGCTTGAACAGAAACTCAATCACCTCAATTAGTCATCGTTTCAGCAACAGTTTTTATCACTTCCTGTAAGTCCCCTCTATCCTCTTACAAACACACTGCAGATAGCAACTTAGGGAAACTTTGGAAAGCGTGGCCATCTTTGTCAACCATGTGCCTCGCTCCACAACTTCCACAGCCCAATCCGAAAGCAGCTCCTGCAGCTGACCACGCAACCTAGGTCCCAGTGGAAAGCTGCAGTGTGGACTTCAACAATCAACACCAGCCAATAACCAGTGATCATTCCACATTCATTCATTTAACTGTGGTTGAACCACTGGACCCTCCACATCCTCACTGACTGGATAACTTCTCTCACACACGACCACACTCAGACAAAGCAGTGTTTTCCAGGAGCCCTGAGAGCAGCCTGCTCAGGACATTCATCTCCATTAAAGATCTTACCTTGAGCAGCGGAGCGCCGGGTGCTTGCCTCCGCCGTTTCTCCGCTTCAACAAGAGACCAGATGCTCTGCTCTGCCCCGTCACACGCCGAGCTCTGTTCTTCTCCTCCAATGCCAGCAGGTGTGTGTGTGTGTGTGTGTGTGTATGAGTGTGTAAGAGTGTGTAAAAAGGGAGTGTGGGAGAAGAAGAGGGTGTGTGTGTGTGTGCGTGTGTGTAAAACCAGAATGTGTGTTACCATGGGGAGCACAAGCCTGACGGTATCTGTGTGTAGTCTGGAGGATAACGGAGAGGGAGGGTTGTGTCATTATGAAGGCAGCTCTCTCTCTCTTTAACCCTTGTTGAACCAAAGATGAGACACAACTGACCAGAACAGACTGTTTGTCTGTCAGCACAGGCTTCACTCACATCCACATCCATGCACTTTATTTACTTTGCAGAACTGTATAAATGTGTATATATATTAAAACTATATAAATTTATATATAAAAAAAATAATTTACACAAAACCTAACAAGATAGAAATAAACCTCATTAAGGAGAAAGATGATCATTCTACAGGCTGAGAACTTTATTTTAAATCTCAATGAGACTACTTGAGACTGTTCAACCTGAGAGTAACACACAAGCTACTGTAAATACACATTTTGTTATCTAACAATTAAACCGCCACCATCAGCATTATTTATCGAGCTCACCCTGTCCTCATGTTCACAGCCATTTCCACATTAGAGAACTCGCTTGTAATTGGTTAAACTGTAGAAAATTAAATAATTCAAATGCAAAGCCTAATTTCACTGTGGAGTTAATGATGAAGTGTTTTGGATCTTAGTTATTCACCTCTACGAGCTTGTTTTGAATAGACCAACATTACATTTGTTAAAAAAAACAGTGTTTTATCTTAACTCCGGCTCATATCTGAGCCGACCTGTAATCCCTCCTCCCTCTAACTGTTTGTTAAAATATTGAAAACATGAAGTGCATTTACAATTATGTTTAATGGAGGAAAATATAGAAATAAACACTGAAATTATTGGAAAGCATATACACCCTTCTGAGGTTGGTGATGGAGGCACAAGTTTACAGCTTGTTGATTGTGTTATAATTGGATGACTGAAGCAACGCTCTGTAAAACCAGTCAGAAAGATTGAGCTTTAAAAAAAACCCTGAGGCCTTGAGTTCATGTATATTTTGTTTTGTTTTATTTAACTGTAAATTTGAATATTTACAAAGGCTGCACAGAAGTAGCACATTTATTGGCCAGTTTAGCTGTTGAGCCACAGAAATGACAAATGAAGAAGAAAAATATATAAATGATTTAACATGGTGATGTGATGCTGCAATATCACATGAAAGTAAAATGTTTTTTCACTGGACTTGTTTGCAACTTCTGGCGTGGGACCCTCTGAAATATATGTAATTTAACAAAGTCTGATAAAAATCATTTTATGGGATCTGTATATCTACTCCTAACTGGAGCGGAGTTTGGACTGATTTGAATAAAAGGATTATATTGTTTGTTCACAGAGCCTGAAAATGTGTCTTCAACACTATCAACATTACTGTGAGCTACGAAGGATGAAGTGAGAAGAAATATCATGCAGTGAATAGTAAAACCATGTCTGGAAAGCAAACGAAGACAAAAAAGTGAATGTAAACAATGCATTTTTGTGTCTCAAGAATAGAGGATGAGTTGTTTTCAGATGTAGTTTCTCTTATATGAAAACTGAAACCTGAGTGAAAACAAGAGTTTCACAGAAATAAAATCATTAGTTTTCTTGCTGATCTAGACAGATTTTCTCCTTCATCCATCAATAAAAAAACACAGTACAAGACTGGTAAAAACATAGTATAAGACTGGACTGCCTATGGTCGAATCCAGATCTTCTGACAAAATCAGCAAACACATAAATAAAAGACAAATATTGAGCTGTGTTTTCAGCTGTATTTACTATACAGTGATCACTCTGAGAGAAAGTTGGAAGAAACAGACTTTCTGCTGTTATTTCTTTTCTGCTTTTGCCTTTAATACGGGTGTAGTGAGAGAGAGGGAGAGAGACTGAAAGAGGATGACTTGCAGCTAGAGTCCACAAACCAAACTCAAACCCTGATCCCCCCAAATAGCATGTACTTCAAGTGAGCTACTGACGCTCATTTTGAAATGGACTATATTTCTTATTTTGTTTCTAACGGAGCGCACAGCATCTGTCTGGGATCCACAATAGGTTTTATTTATTTCCAATTCCACACTGTTATCAGAGGCATACATTTATGTCTAACTCCCTCTGTTTGAACTGCAGAGCTGGTTACAGTGGTTAGTGTGATGCCTTGTTACCGAAGACTTCTTTCCCCGTCTCTCTGCACTCTGCGTTTTATGTTTTGCTGTTCCTCAGCTCCTTCAGTAATGATGATACATGTAATGAAAGATGTTGATTTGCTGTAATGGTTGGCAGGCTCAGTGTATTGGAAGTGGTTCTCTTCTTCCCTGCAGTTCCCTGATCACTGGTGAAAATCATCAGTCAGTCAGTGAGTCAGCCAGTCTATCAGTCAGTCAGTCGTTCAGTCAGTTAGTCAGCCAATCTGTCAGTCAGCCAGTCAATCAGTCAGTCAGCCAGTGGATCAGTCAGTCCATCATGCAATCACTCAATCAGTCAGCCAGTCAATCAGTCAGTCAGGCAATGTGTCAGTCAGTCAGTCAGTCAGCCAGCCAGCCAGTCATCATCAGTCAGCAATCTGTCAGTCAGTCAGCCAGTCGATCAATCATGCAATCACTCAATCAGTCAGCCAGTCAATCAGTCAGTTGGGCAATGTGTCAGCCAGTCAGTCAGTCAGCCAGTCAGTCAGCCAGCCAGCCAGTCAGCCAGCCAGTCAGTCAATATGTTGGTCGGTCGGTTGGTCAGTCAGTCACTCAATCATGCAGTCAGTCAGTCAGTCAGTCAGCCAGCCAGCCAGCCAGCCAGTCGATCAGTCAGTCAATCATGCAATCAGTCAGTAAGTCAGTCAGTCAGTCAGCAGTCAGCAGCATTCATGATTATTTGGATGGCCCCATTGTTTCTGTCCAGCCAAAAAGATAGAATAGAATCACACCAACTGCAGAGCCTGATAACAGGTTCACCTTCCAACCTTTTATTACTTGGTCGTCATATACCAGACCACACCCATCTTCAAACCTATATATACACCTGTATACTTGTGTGTGTTTGTAAAGCCAGTAATATTCAGACTGTATTTCCTTCTTACACACTGTAACCTCGCATAACCCTAATTAATGTCCCTCTGATTCATACTTACAGAGTAAACCAGAAAAAAATAGTTAAGGAGGAATGAATAATCTTATTATCATTAAAGGACAGAGGGAGGCTGAGGGAAGATGTTGTGATTGTGTGTGTGTGTGTGTGTGTGTGTGTGTGTGTGTGTGTGTGTGTGAGAGAGAGAGAGCGAGAGAGAGCGAGAGAGAGACAGTGCGAGTGAGATGTTTACTAGAATTAAATATGGAGTTGGTGAATGAAGTGTTTAGAGGTGAGCCTGGTTTAATTCAATCTAATAACACAAAGTCAAAAGCAATTAGTTCATTATCATTCAAATGAGAATGATGATCTTATCACAGGAGAGTAAATTAAATAGAGGAAGTGACAGGTTGATAAAAGATGGAGCCTGAAATGAATCATTTGTTCTTCCTTTAAATCTGGTTTGGGCCCCGTAAAGAGACCAAAGGACCAAATAGGATAAATTATATATAAAATGTGTGTAATTCACAATATCAAGATACTGACATCTTTTCATGCTACAAGATTTAATTAAATGATACTTTATCTCATTACACTTAGGCCCACAGTATAGAAAATTGTGACATTTACACATTTGTGACCTCTAATAATAATCATATTTTGATGCAGATGTGTTCTCTTAAATCAATTAATTGTAGTTTTATTATTTATACTGTAAAACTGATGGGAAACACTGTGCACTGAATGGTATCTCATCATTATGAAGTGCATGGTAATTGAGTTGAGTAAATGGAAAACTCTGAATCTGTGGCGCTGATTTTATATCTTCATCTGCACTCTTTCATCTCCTCTGTCTTCCATCGCAATATCCACACACTATATTATTTTATTATCACTGCTGTATGCTGAGATGATCTTCACAGTGACATTGTTATATATTTTTAAAAAAAACGTGCTGCTGGATTTTACAGTTTGAACAGAATTAAGAAAAAAAATACATATACACCAAACATATCTATGTTCAATGAATTCATGAATGCTCTATTATAATATAATAATATATATTCTTCGAGAATACAGTGTGTTTTCCTGGTTTTAATGCAATATCTATATCAGTTATAGTCTGAAAAATAAGCTACATTACACACACACACACACACACACACACACATTTGGACTACATTGTGTGCTTAATTTTTCATTTATGAATTTAGGGACAGAATTAAAAGGTCAGTTAACAATAAACGTTCAGTTAATCCAATGTCCCACACCCATTTTTAAACTCAGTGTAATTATTATTTTTTAATCTGCTTAAGTTATGAACAAGTATTTCTGTTCCCTTTGACACTGCTGTTACAAGGATGCAAATGCATTAGTAATAATAACCTGAGTATTAACACGAACACTGACTTCATTTAAAGTAAATTAATGTGAAAGCCGGTTCAATTTTTTGCAGTCATTTTACAAAGGTGGTAGAGACTGGTAATTGGATTCCATGGAATATGAAATTATGGAGATTTAATATAACTTGATTAAGAATGAAACTCTTATTGATCATTGAAAGGAAACAACAGCTCTGCTTTATGTGTCCCTGGTTTGTCTTCATAATCCGCTCTGCTAGAAGACAATAGAAGTAAAATACATTACCCAACTTCAATGCTTTGATCGTATTTTACACCTGAGATTTCACCTGATATTGTTTGACAGACATAAAGACGTCACGCAGACACGGAAAAGCATGTTTAGAGATGTGAGCTGGCAAACCACGCCGGTGTGTTGGGAGTAGGGGAGATTTTTTAATATTGTGTGGGGAGCAGTGGGACTGTGAATGGGTGCTGAGGAGGAGAAATTGCCAAGACTGGGTTTCATTTAGTCAACAGAGAGAGAAAGTAATGGGATGCACACACATGCACATCTGACTGCACTCACAACTTTGAAGTTTTGGATGAGAGAGTGTTTGTGTACACTCGTCTAGACACACACACACACACACGTGTTATTGCGTGCTAATGAAAAACCGTAACTCATAAGAAGACACACACAAGCATGGACAAACAGTGTTTTTTTTTTTTTTTTAGCAGAAAAATGTTTTTTGTGCAAGCAAACGCACACACACATACACACACATGTATATGCTGTAGTTGCACACACACTCACACACACAGACACACACACAGGCAGAGCCCATATCCACAGCAAGAGCAGCGTTTCTGTAATCAGCAGTAAGTGTACCATGGTGAGTCATTGACAATCTCTCCATCCATTTAGCTATGAGCCTCAGCAGACTCCAGCTGCCTGCTGTGTTTATTAAAAATATAACAGCCCTATTATACTCATTAGGTTATTGCTTGCACTGACACAGAGAGGGAGACTCACACGCACACATACAAAGCCAAACACACAGTGTATACAAAAAATAAAGCAATATATTTCCAAAATGAACAAACTGATCCACTGCTTTGATACTGGCCCTCCATATAAAATCAAATGTGGTCCGGTCACTCTGTTTCATATTTGATGAAATGGAATTTCCTCCCTGGCCACAGACATTCAATAAGGTTTTATTATTATGATTATTACATGATGTCGGACCTCAGAAATCACCACAGGGTGGGGTGGGAGGATTTAATTCAACAGTCTGTAAAACCTGCTTGGACGCGGCACAGTTGGATTTCAGTGGAGAGTATTTAAGTAGCTCCATGGTCTAAATCAGGGTTTCCTGGTTTCAGAGGGCACATGTCCAGAGCCTTCAGGATCCACTTGCTCTGCTCCCATTGGCCATCTCCATCTTCAACCAATGTCAAGACAATGAAGTAGACATGTAACGTTTATGACTTGGGGTTTCATCACCCCCTTGTGCATGTCCCTCCTGGAGGCTTGGACCCTCCAGACTCTGGACTATAAATTTACAGTCATGTGAAAAAATTAGGACACCCTATGAAAGCCTGTGTGTTTTTTTGGACACATGGATATTTGATATCAACTTTAACAATACAGGGAGATTCAAGTAATAAAACGAAGACTTTTTCTGTAAAGTGTAATTCTATGACAAATGCAAGTTGTGGCGAGGAATGAATTAGGACACCCCAACATGTATTCACATTTAAAATGGTTAATATCACACACTAGTGAATCACATTACCTGCACATGACCTGAACATTGTTACTCAGCTTTTTGAAAGAAACTGGCCTTATTTAAACCTCAGACAGCTTGGTGTGCTCCTGACTGTTGAAGTAAGAGTGAACACCAGTGAGATGGAAAGAGCGGAGAGGCTTTCAGAGAGACGACTGTAGCAGCTTCTGTGTCTGGTAATGGATTAAAGCAAATTATTTGAAATCAGCCATTTCACTGTCCAGAAAACAGTCTACAAATGGAGGAAATTAAGAAAAAAAAAACAAAAAAAAACATCAACATGTCCACTTCTGGCCATCTGAGCAAGTTCACCCCGAGAGCAGACTGCAAGATGCTAAAAGAAGTCTCCAAAATCCCTAAAGTGTCACCACAGGACCTAGAGCACACTCTGACTACTGTTGATGTGAAAGTGCATGCCTCTACAATCAGAAAGAGACCACATAAGTTTAACTTGCATAGGGGGTGTGCAAGGAGGAATCCCTTGCTCTCTAAAAGAGCACTAAGAGAAACATGCAGGCCAGACTGAAGTTTGCCAGAAGGCGCGTAGACAAAGACCTGGACTTCTGGAACAATGTTCTTTGGACACATGAGTCTAAAATTGAACTATTTGGACACCGGGACAGAGGACATGTGTGGTGTAAACCAAATGGGGTGTCCTAATTTTTTCACGTGACTCTAAGTGTCACTGAGTTTTACACTGGAAGCAGCTTTTCAGAGTTCAGAGCTGTTAGACAGTGTCAATGTTTTCAGGGAGCAGTTCACACTCTTAATAATGAATAACTGTAAGAACGTCCTTGGGCAGTCATAACTGATCATATTGCCACTCAAAGGTTTACATTATCATATCTTTGAATATTTCTTTTGGCTACCTGCTCAGGCTGACATGGATTGTTCAATCTCTTCTTCAGCTTACAGCTCTGGAAAATTGAATTCTTGACACCGGATGAACATAAGTTCACAGCATTATTTTGTTGTTCAGTTCAGTTGTTGTTCAGTTCAGTTTTGATGCAAATTGCAACAGACAGACATTATGAAAAAGTAAAACAAAACAAAACAAAAAAAAACAAAACAAACAAACTACATGACATTAGTAATGAAGTGCAGTTGAGGCAGAGGATAGAGAGAAAAAAATCATTGTCATTTAGGGGCAAATGGAGACAAAGTGGAAAACATCCACCTCCCATCACCCTGAGAGGTGAGAGGAGATGCTGTGACTGGAGGCTCCACACTGACACACATGTAGCCTGAGCAAACCTCAGGAGCAAGGTTTCATTCTCATTATTTAATTCAGAGCTATCATTATTAGCTCTAAACACATTTCTTATGCCCATCTTTGACAGCCCTAATGAGCTCGTCCTCTCGCCTTCATGTCAATGATGCATTCATAAATGAGGTTGGAATGGAATTAATCAATTATGGACCAGGGTTCATGTGATCACCTGATCAATTGTGTCATAGAACCAGAACTCTAAAGACCCCAGTGTATTTTCTATGAAATATACCTAATCTCAATACATAACTGCTTATGATTACTGTCACAGAGATATGGTCGTTCTGTCTCTCTTTCTTTATTCTGCGCACTCACACACACACACACACACACACACACACAGACACACACAGACATGTCCACCTGCTGTGCTTATTAAATAGTTGGGTTTGCTAAGTAGTGCGAGGCCCAGTGGCCCATCTGCTGATAAAAACAAAACAGCAACCGCACACGCACAAACACACACACATGCATACACTGTCTAACTTGCTGTCTATGCTAAGTATTGAGGGACTGTGCAAGGCTCTCAGCTCATAAAGTGAAAATGTAACAAGGCAGACAACAGTCCATGTAATAACTCTGACGATCGCCCCAGCTTGCAGAACTGCACACGAGAGGGTTTGTGAGTGTGTGCATGTGTGTGTGCAAGTTGATTGGAGGAGCGTGTTGGAAAGTGGCAGCGAGGGAAAAAAGCAGTCGTCTCACCTCAAACAGAGAAAATAAAATAGGTTTTATGATTATTATTGGAATTCCCCATTCTGCTGCTACTGAGGCTAAATGAGCGTAAAGTGTGCACACACCTACACACACACAACCCCCCCCCCCCCCACACACACACACACCCCCCACACACACATACCAAATTTCTGGGTGTAAATGCATGAGCTTTTGGCATACACACTCCCACACTTTTACGAGCACTGTCACACACAGACACTCACATATTCACATTGTAATATTTTGAGAGTAAATGAGCACAGCTTATGACAAACATAGTGCACAGAGTGTCTTTCACACTAGCTCAGCCTTGTTCTCTCTCTCTCTCTCTCTCTCTCTCTCTCTCTCTCTCTCTCTCTCACACACACACACACACACACACACACACACACACACACTCACACACACACACACACACACACACACAGACCAATATTTTGAGTCTAAATGAGCATAGCTTATGACAAGCAGAAGGGACATTCACTGGAGACAATTACCATTCCTTATTTTGTAAAGAAGCCACAGTCATAAAAAAACAAAAACAAGTGCACGCCCGTACACATGCACAAACACACACACACACACACACACACACACACACACACTATATCCCTCCCTTGCTCTGCTGACAGGACTGTCCGTGGTGGGCCTTTGTTAGTTCTGGTTGGGCAACCCTATTTATGTGTGTGTGTGTGTGTGTGTGTGTGTGTGTGTGTGTGTGTGTGAGTGAATGTGTGTGCGTATTTATACACCAACAACCTCTGTAAATCTTGACAGCAACTTTTGCAGCCCAGAAGAAAGACACCTATTGTATTTTCACATTGGCCACTGTCTCTTATTATATTTTACTCTCCATTCACGTGGTGCTAATTAACCTTCAGCTGTAATTTAAGAACATGTATTTTCATTCTGGAGCCCAGTTTAAATTTCATGAAATATAAAATTTCCTCCTGCCTTATCTGCATCTATTATAACGGCTCTTTCTCATTTTATTCAGATTTATAGTTCACAGAATCCAATATGGGCCACTTCATTAAATATAATTTTAATGAAGCCCAGTCAAAAAAATCAATGATACAGCTTACACTTCTTCCTTCTGTTATTAATGATATGATTATATATTCATTAATTATTAATACACAAATAAACTTTAAAATATATTTAATGTTGTGTGCAGAGGATAGAATGTATGCATATCAATATCTGACAAATAAACTGAATGAAACATACTATATCCTACAATAAAAGGGCAAAAAGTAACACTGAGTAGGCATGTACAGTTTTAAGGAACACAATCTGTCTTAATACATTTCTATTATAAAGTAATGAAAACTTTCATAAATACACTGTTCCCCACAAAGCTGGAATAATTGTTGTTTTCAGACTCATTCCTCTTTTTATTCCCATTACAAAGGTTAATTGTGGTTTAATGTTCACAGTGATGTGTTTGGAAGAGATTGAGCAATAAAGTTTTGAGAAGATATACACTTTATCTTTCAAGAATAAATCACACTGTCACAATCATTTGATGAGAAGAGATAAAAAAAAAATATCACAACTTTATGGGCAGCAGTGTATGTTTTACTTTGTGTAGATTTTAGTCACAATATTTTCTAAAAGTAATTTCTAGTGAAAAATTACTTTTCAGTAAAATGAGTTGAAGATAAGTTTTCAAAGCACTGATGAAATGATGGTATTTAGGTAATAAAGGAACTTCAGATTTTTTTTTATTATTGTTTCATAATATCAAAGTTCATATAAGTTGAGATTTTGATATTTAGCACATGATGACTGTCATTCATGAGTATTTTCTCTTTTTTTCCCCTTTTGTAAACTAGCTTGTTACAAAAACACCAAAAGAAAAAAAACCAACAAACAAAAAGCTTTTGTTCATTTGAATTAAAACCACGGCACGCCTTTGTACAAAATAAATGATTTGAAAAACAGACAAACAGAGTGCATGTTTGAGGTTTTATCTCCTCGATCTCAGCTGCATCTCAGCTTACTTGAAATTCATTTTGGAAATATGAAACACTAATGAGTCTTAATTGGTTTGTGAGTATAAATTAAGACCAAATCTGTTCATGGCAATTCACGAATAAGAGTGTGTTTACAATTCTTTGACTTCCAGTGTATTTGTTCTTGAAATAGCATTGATGTTGTGAGCTGTTTGCAGCTGTAATGTTGCTCAGTGTGTGAGTGTCTGCAGCTACAGTGAGTCTGTGTCCACTGGATCCACTGGTGAGTCTGGATCTGGTTGTTTCTGATTTACAGAAAGCAGAATCTGATATGTCTTTACCATGGCTCAGATTGAACCATCACACCAGCATCCGAGATAAGTGGTGTCACAATGTGACATAATAGGAGACTAAATGTATTGTCTCTGTGCTCCCAAAAATCTGATAGTGTGAGTATGAAACTGAAGAGAAGTGTGTCCCCAGTTCATTTAGTCCGTGTAGTGTTTTATCAGTTCGTAATTAGCACTATTTACAAAAGTCATTCTGTCTTTTGTGCTCTTTCTTTAACTTATGCTGTGTTGTAGTTGTCTTACTTGTATATTGATTCTCAAGATTAAATAAAGGTTGGGGAAAAAACAGAACAAAAACGCATTACAATGGGGGTCCTAACAAACAGGGCACTAAGTGCAATGGAAAATACGTTTTGCAGGAATCAAATTATGACTGCATTGCATTTACAAGTAGGTTACAAGGATATGCTGTTAATTTACTTAACAAGTGGCAAAGTCTCTGATACTCATATCTCACAGTGTCTTGGTCCTGGTGTTACTGAATACGGGAAACATCCAAGTGAGTTTGGATATGAAATGCCAGATAACATGTAAACAAACCCATCATCACTCTTTTTCCTGAATGTCCTTAACATAAAACATATTGCCTTTGAGCAAAATCAAGTAATCTGTTATGTTTCCAACAATTTAAAGCAAAGTAATGGAGTGAACAACTTTGTTATTTACTGATTTAGTTATAAAACAGCATAATATGCACTGGGGCCATGTGTTGCCCGAAGCCTCGTCTCAGGGGTTAGTGTTAAAGCGTCGCACACTGCTCAGGTAACACAGCTGCTGCTGCTGTGAAACAGTGGGAACAATAATTACTGCTCTGTAAAAGTCCCAAAACACAAGCAGAGCAGGAACAGGAAGCAACTAATGCACTGAGCCACCGTGGTAAAGATATATCATATGGAGCATAGTACGCAGAGCAATCTCACACACACACACACACACACACACACACAGACACAGGTGGCTTCGAAAAACTCATTTGACAACTTCAGCTGACTTTTTCCATGTTCTCATGTATGAAAAGATCCTAATTGAACAGTATAAACAGACCCATATTTATCTGATCTACCGGTTTTATTTAAACCATATTTGTTTTGTACGTTGATTTTGTCCAAGGTTTTGATCCACATCAGCAGTTTCCACTGTGTAAGATATCACCATACATGTCTGTGTCAATAGTGACGGGTTGAAGTGGGTAAAATAAATGTCACATTTAAACATGTTTTAAATTGAATAAACTTTTCCATAGAAGATATATATGTGATATAGTTCAGATGTATCTTTTATTGTCCACAGGCCCATTTTGCCTCTATTTAGATACTAAAACTGTATGTGTTTATTGCTTCAGGGCAGCAGTGTGCAGTTAGTTGAATTACTCTTGGGCCTTAGGCTGTTTTGAAGTGTGGTGTTGTTTCTCAGATGCATAATTATTATCACAGTTTACGTTTTTACTTGACTATCTACTGATACAGGAAGTGGACATGATGGTGGAGTGAGGGTCATTCCCTCCGAGGAGTGACAGCAAGCTGAGGAGCTGGACAACTGGTCCCAAGTATGAGAGACAGTTAGGAGGTCAGGGGTCAGTTGGTAGAGGAGCTTGTGCGTGTATGTGGATTATAAACTCACCCAGGTGGACAAAACCCCCAAAATGTCAACACTAAAACACACAAACATGCTCTCGCCCTCAGTGGCAGACATGTCCGTCAGGGGCTCCAGTTTATGGATAACGGGCAGGGATGAGAGAGCCCACCTCTACATCACTGAACTGCTGTGGCTGCAGTGCGTGTCCACAGCCGTGCTGCTGTCGCTGCTCCTGCCAGCCATGTCTTGCACTGAAATCCCTTTGTTAATGGGCATCAATGATAATGAGTATCTATAGCTGATGAGTGGTTTGAAAAGAGAAGGTATGTACCCAGAAAACAGTGAGTTAGTTAGTTGTCATTAGTAGTAGTTTGTTTATTGCCATATCTGGTGTGTTATGATTAATATATTGTCAGAAAGCCCCACGTAATTCTTTATTCTCATTCTTTTACTTACTGTAATAAAGAGAATTAACCACAAATGGGGACATTACCATGCAGTGTGTGTAGAGTTCATGGTGCTGCATGTAATTATGCCAATAGTAAAGTGTGCATGTGTCTGTGAGTGATAGCAGGTGAAATCCACACGTACAGTACAGTATAATGCCAAGCTTTACGCGCACGCACAGACGAGCAGTGAGAAAGAGCATATCATCTAATTACACAGAGGAAAAGGTGTCAAGAGATGATACGTGGCTCAACAAACATTTGAATTGTCACTGTGTTTCACACCCACAAAGACACACGCACACACACACACAAAGTTGACATCATCTCTCTTACCTAATTGTGACTGGAACACCATGTCAGGAAATGATACCTGATTTAAAAAACATTTACATTATTCCCTTCTGCACGCTCTCTCTCTCTCTCTCTCTCTCTCTCTCTGTCTCTCTCTCCCACACACACACACACACACACATGCACACACTAAAAGGCACTTTTGGCCAACAAAACACTGCCTTTCAGTTGAGCTCAGAGCTGTGAATAAATGCATAGCAATGAGACACTCGGTCAAATGAACGTGTTGACTACTACTGCAACAGACTGTGTGGATGACAGAGGAGCAGCAATTCAAAAAAATTTGTTAAAAAACTCTGGAAGTTTATATAAAAGTTAAAATACTATTTGGTTGAGGGGAAAAAACGAGGTTAATATGATCTTTTTTTTTCTTTCTTTCTTTTTTTTTCCCTTTTGTTCGGGACAGATTTCCCTCGGCTCTCCTGGAATACATTATTCACACCAGCTGCACTTTTTAGAACTAATATGGTCCTGAGCTGATATTAGGAGCTTCGTTAAACAGCGATTATAATGAGTGATAATAGTGATATTTTATGTGAAATTATATCATTAATTTTCAGAAAACCCACATGTTAGGTTTTACATTAGTCCTCCACATTATAGGCTTCAGAACATTTTTTTAATAACAGTTCTTTTTTTTATCAAACCATTACATTTGTGTCACATTTAAAAAAATGTTTTTCATTTTTTCTATTAATTTCTATTAAAAAAAAAACATACACTTGTATAATATTTTGGCTTTATGTTTGTTCTGCTGTTTATACTCATACGTACCAGACAGGAAATATGTGACAGAGGCACATGAAGAAGATCTTTGAAATACACATGGTAACACCATGCTGAAAGTGCAAGAAAAATGCAATGTGTATTTGATTTTGTGAAAGCATAGGCGAGAGTGGACAGGGTTCTCTAGGTGTCTCACAGCCTCCACCCTCCTGGTCACACTTACAGTATCTATGATGACTGCAGGAATAAAACAGCAGGAAATGCAGTTTAGGTTGCCGACCTTTATAACTGTCAGAAGATTTTGATTCTCTATTTAGTGAAAAACTTTTAACATTGTCTTTATGGTCTTATTGGAGCACATGGTGTTACTGTAGCAACCAGAAAATAAGCAAAACTGAGGTATGTTTAGTCATGGCAGATGAAATGTGAATAGTTTGGAGGAGCAGTTTTGAGATGAAGTAGGAATGAAGGTGTGACGCCTTGAGCAGAGGGAGCAGAGCAGCAGCTCTCTCATGAGGAAATATGTCAGTTACATCAGATTCCTTCATCTGCACATCAGTCACTACGCAGCTCACAGGGCGACAGCCTTCGGAGACACTGTCCGAACTGAAATGACAAGGTCTGAGTCCTTAAAGGGTTTTGGCTTTGCGTCACCAGAACGTCACCGACTGGCCTCATGTCACAGAGTGTGGCTCCTGTCACCACACAACATGAACACATAACATTTGGTCCCTTCCTTTGGTGTTAACAGTTGTACTGTAAGCTGAACTCAGCTGAAATGCAACACCCACATTTCAAAGCGTGCAATCCTCTGCCCGTTTGTTTGTAATATTTTCATTACCAGTGCACAATGAATCTTGAGAAGGATTAGGACACTCAATCTGCCCATTGGAGCCTTGTAGCCCAACAAGAGAAGGCTGTATTTCTGTACTGCTTTGAACCATGTGTTTTATTTCCCATGTCCTGTTGTTGCATTGTTATTTTGGTCAGAAATACATTTGATTCTAATTATAATTCTTTAGCTTTATAGATATAAAGGTACAGGTAGGTATAGGTAAAGATATAAACTCAGCTTCCACAGGTGGCATTTCTTCTACAGAGAGCCACTCTGTATTCATAGTGTCTGTACTGTATGTATCTGTGCTTCATGTGAGTGTGTGGGATGCTGTATGGTGAGGAGGGCTTGTTATACTCTGACAGGGCAAGACCGTTGGAGTGAAATGCATGATGGTCTTCTGTGATGAGTGGAAAGAGTTTGAATAAACATGCTTGATTTCAACTAGTGTGTGTGTGTGTGTGTGTGTGTGTGTGTGTATATATATATATATATATATATATATATATATATATATATATATATATACTGTGTATATATATATATATATATATATATGCACATACACTAGTGTGTGTGTGTGTGTGTGTGTGTGTGTGTGTGAGAGAGAGAGAGAGAGACCATCAGGCCTGTCTGTGCCATGTTCACTGAAGCTTTTTATTGAAGCCCTCATGAATCTGTTTCCTTCTCAAATATTCAGTCCTCCCCTCATTCTGTCCTCCTCTTCCTCCCCTTGCTGACTTTCTGGCTTCATCTTTTACTCCTATGCTGACTCCCTCTTCAGACTTCATCATTTATTTCCTCTCATTCCCAATTCCCTCTCCTCCACTCTCTCCCTCATTCTCTCACTTGGTTTTGTATCTTTGTCATTCTTTCTTTGACATTCTTTTTTTTTTTTTTTTTTTCTACGAGGGGCTTCACTTCGGCTTAATTTTGAAGGAGAGAGAGTAAGACTGTCCTCGCTCACTCCAACGTCATTCTGAAGTGTCGACCACTGGTCAGCATGTACGGCTCCCAGCGATCTGGCATGTTTTGCACCTTATAATGTAGATGAGCCGAGATGGGCCGCACAAATTCACGCAGTTAGTTTTTTCGTTGCAAACCACAAAATGAAAAATGGCTGATGGTATACCACTAGTTGTGGAGCATTTATACTGATCCTCTCAGCAGCAGATGTCGATCCCCGGTGTTGTGCCATTTGTGTTCCACCAGCACATACCATTTGCATTTTCACCCGATAGTGGTCGGCCTCTGCCAGACTGTCACCACCCCTTGTTGCATCTCTAATAAGGTGCAGCTTACCCTGTTTTTAAAAAATAAATGAGTTCATTGTATTTTTATCTTTCTCCATATAAAATGTTTTGCTCATTATCCACTCCTTCCTGTCAGACCAGGCTTCATTCTCAGAATAGATCAGGGCTGATGGGTTTCCTTTGAGTCCTGGTGAGGAGTTGAATAGTAGCAGGTTCCAGTCTTGTCATCCCCACTGAGCTGAGGACAGCAGTCTGATTCTCCTCATATCACCCCCACTGTGAGGTGAACTTGGCTTGATTCCCCCTGATATGAGTCCTGCTGGGCTTGTTTGCTCAGGCCAACAAATGTCATGACAGAGTCGAGTAAATTTTTGGTAGTAGCAGAAGATAAACAGTGGGTGAGATAAAGAAGTCTTTACTTCCTTTTATCTGGAAACTTGCTTTTAACGTGGACAAAGATGTACTTTGGACCAACCTTTTAAATAGAGTTGTTACACTACCTTTTTCCAAAAAGTAATGTAAAATTCTTCTCCAAATACTTGAACATATCTGGTATGATACATGATATGATTTTTTTTTTTTTTTAAATACAACTACAAATACAATATTAACTTTAAGAGGGTGGAATTGAATCCAAAGCTTTACAATCTAATAGTAATAGACAGTTTAACCTCTGAAAACCTTGCATAATGCATGTACTTAGTTGAAGTGTTGAAACAAGACAAACCATCTCATGTAAATGATGTTTCTATATAATGAAACCTACAACAGTTAGTATGTTTTGTAGTAAAGGCAACCATGACCACAGAAGCAAGGAAGGGCTGAGCAAGTCAATTCACTGCTCCGACCCTCTGAAACAGTCTTGTATTGTTCCACAGATGTTTTTCATCAAAGTGTATACATGTTGTGCATATTACTGTCCTGTTAATCCTTAAAGTTACATTTAAACACTGCAACATGTGGGCACAAGTGGACTTGCAGTATCAGTGTGAGTAAAGACACTCATGTTGCACTAGGTGTTTTTCAGCATGTTTTGGGTCCAGTTAAGCTTTGTACACAGTGGACGTGGAAGACTGCCAAAAGACGGTGTCAAAGAGGCATCCAGACCAGGTGCTTCAGCCAACTCATCTGGCTCCTTTCAATGTTGAGTAGCAGCAGCTCTCTCAGGTTGAGCACAGACACCCTGCAGAAGAAAGTCATTGCAGCATTGTATCTCCAAAGTCAACCTTTCAGTCACCATCCAATGCATATGACTGAAAGTTAACATGGGTGTGGATATTCAGATATTCACTTCTGTCCTATCCCACTCCCAATGAGTGACCCTGGTCTTTGCTGCAGTGTTAATGCTAGAACATTATTAGACATTCATGACATGAATCCTGGTGCATTAGGCAGCTTTAATAGTGGCCTATCAGTGTTATATTGTGGAAGTAGATAAACTGAATTTGGGGCTTTTTAGGTTTTATTCTGGCACCAGCAACTACTTGTATATTAAACTGCAGGTACACGCCCCTCTGCCAAAATGCAGGTCAGCCAGTGTTACAGCTCCTAAACATGTGTAATGTACGAGTTGGTTGCAAATTGAAGAGGACATTTGTTCTTAAGCAACCGAAGATGTGAATGGAAATGAAATTACTCTGGTTTCTTCATTCCTCAATTTAAAAAAAAAAAAGAAAAATACTTTGAATTTGAAATAATCTTAATTGCACAATAATCTGACAATAGCTAAATACATCTTAATTTAAATTGATCTTAAATTATCTTTTTTTCTTCTGTGTGGAAATTGAATTGATTTGTAGTTCACCTTAGCTGCCTGTGTTTGGACTGTGAAAGCAGAGAAGCAAAGCCAGGCACAGCTTTATAGATGGAGTTAACCACATAGCCACAGCTGAATTCCCTTTTAACATTCCTTTAAATGTCTCCACACTCGTAATATTGAATCACACTATTTAATATATATCTGTTATCGAGACTCTGAGTATGATATAATGCATTTCAATAAGCAGTAAAACTTTATTGCCCTTGTCCTCTTTGTCCTCTACCACAGTTAATATTAAAGAAGAATATTTAATCTAGTCAATTCCCATTCACTAGAATGGGAAAGTGGTCTCAGACTTTTGGACCCCACTGGATATATATAAAGATAAGCAGTCAAAGGTTATTGCTCTTTTGACACTCCCATCATGATTTCAATATGGTTAAATTTCCTCTCACTCTAACTAAAAAGAAATGACAGTAACAGTTAATAATAAATGTTATTATCCTTTCAAGTCTTGCCCGTGAGAGAGGAGGCAGCATTATCCTTCCACTGCTTAATATGTAAATAAAGTAATGTCAAGCCAGTTTAGGAAACTGTCAGGAACTGTGGAAAACATTTGCCCTGCAGCCAAGCTATATTGTTCTGCAGTATATTTTTAGCCTCCACATCTAAGCGCTTGACATCAGTTTTTGAAGTAATCTCATTGAATATTTTCATCTTACTTATGAATACCGTTTGTCAGCTGCATTTTCTGTCATCAGTGACATAGTTACTAGGAACTAAGCTCCTACTCACTGCTGTACTTGAAAGTATGCACCTATAAGGAAACTCCTGAAGGTAATCCCCTCAAGTTTGGTAAGCATTCAGAAAGGAAGTGATTTGATTTTGGAGTTGACCTCAGAAACCTTTTTTTTTTTTTTTGCCATAACTGAAGTCTTCATGCAGCAATTACAACAAATTTCATGAACAGGGATTTAACCTGAAACTAGTCTGAGTAGTGGAGGCAGATAACCAGCAAGGGGGTGATTCTAGATTTTGATGTATTTAACCCTTTGACGCCTGGAGTATCATATGTGATACATACAGTTTTTGAGGCTTTTATATCATTAGTGTCGTATTTTTTTCTTTAAAAAATCTTATGTATAAAATCTGATGTTTTAACACATAAATTGTAAACAATACATTTTAAAACTGCTGGATATATCTGGTATGATACAAATGAAAATTAAAAATATGCAAATATGATTTGATAAGGCAGGTATCAAAGGGTTAAGGTAGCCCCTGAAATATAATTCAATTATTTATAAACCTGCTGTATTTCTGATTAATGTGTCTCTTGTGGCTCAATAAGGTATGCTAAGGTTGGATCTCCTGCAGAGATAACCAGGCAGTTATAACCGACCTGGATGTTTTTGCTTATAATTTAGTCTAATGGTCATTTCCAGCAGCTACATTCTGTGTTTAATACTAGTCAGACTCAGGGAGACCGAACTGTTTGAGATTATTCATGAAGAACATCACATTTATTTAGAATCACTCTTGCAGTAATTGCCCCGATAAAAGTTGTTCTCCCTGTTTTGTCCTTGTTCTCTGAATCTCTACACTTAGACCCACAGGTTGAATAACATCAGAATTATCATTAAGTGTCCCATTTTGGTTCTGTGTTGTCATTACAGCTCCCTTGTAGAGTTGTCACAATGTCCTCCAATCCTGTTGCAACTGTCATTCTGCCTCCAGGAGATGCAAAAGCCCTCTGATCATTGTCATGTCTAGACCCGTATCTGTTAGATATATGATTATTGAGTGACACAAGTTCAGCGTGCAGTGACTTCTGCTCACAGTGCTGTGACCAAATCTTACTAATGTCTTGCTTACTCAGATGTCTGACAACAGAAAGAGGTAGGTGAGATGACCTCTGTATGTGATCTGTGTGTGCCTGCAGCTGAGCAGACAGCTTTCTGTCACCTCTCACTCACTCTGCTATCAGTCATTTTAAATGTTGATACAGCGGCTGTCATTAACCTGTCTGTGATTTTATCTGATGACATTACGATCCAAATGATTTGATTACCACTGTGGCTCAGCAGCTTAGATGACATTTGAAATGTGATTATATCATTGTGAATATATATATATATATATATATATATATAGGGGAGAGCAACTACATGTACATGTAAAGAAAGGTTGAACAGGCTGATTCTCCCAGCTGGCTATCTTCTCCTGATGCGACGTTTGTAAGCTAAGAAGGTATTTTCATTTTTCTCATCAGTAGCTCATAGTTTATTTCAGCTTTTCCTTGAAAGGGTTCGTGTAAAAAGGACTGCAGTCAAAGAAATAGGGCTGCTTTTGTTTGTGCCATAAAGTTGTGTCAGTAATGAGAGACAACAATTTTTATACCATCTACAGTGTCATATTAAGTTATCTTGTGATATAAATCAGCATCACATCTCACATTTTATACTGATGCATTTTACGCTTTAGAGCAGTGGCTCCCAACCTGTGGACCAGGGACCACTGCTGGTTTATCATATGGTACACTGGCCCACAAACCATTGCCAAACAGTAAAAATGTAGTTACATACTTGAATAAATTAGCATGTTAAATGTTTTTAAAATAGATCTAATACATTAAAAGTATTAGAAATGTTTAAAACCTCCTCTGTTTTTTCTTGTATTAAATCTAATCACCACAATCACAACATATACAGTACGTGTTTGCTTGATCACTTCTGAAGCATTAAAATAGAAATCTGGTTATTTCCAGGAAGAGTTAAAAGTAAACAGTGAAGTGACAGATCGTGAATTGGCATGTGATTTTCCCCCAACAAAAAGTTGAGCTTCTCCTGCTTTCAGTTAAATACTGAATGTTCAGACTTAATATTGATTTAGAAAGGCTTAGGAACCTAGGAAAGCTTTAATGGCTGGTTTAATAATGTAGAACAAGATCTTCAGCTCAACTGAGACCTGAACTCTGATACTTCACATCCTGTTCTTCCAAAGTCATCATACCACTGGGCTTCCTCATACATTAACAGATTGAACAGCTGAACCACAACCATGACGGTACAGTCTTCAGTCTGTCACATTTTGACATGCCACCTGTCTGGAAACTCCCTCCTCACGGTCTCCATGGCTTCTTGATATGTGTCCGACAAATCGAGTTATAAAGTGTAGATACAGGCTGTGATGTTCCTGTAATTGCTGTATAAAACCACAAATATCAGGCTAATTAACTGATTTGAGTAAATTGAGCAAATAAAATAAACACCCATGCAAAATCATTCCCGATTCATCAAATGTCCTTCAACAACCATTTCATCATTAAACAAACACAAACTGGGGTTTGAACAAGATGTCATGGTCTGATATCAAGACTATTATGGACTGGTGTCAGAATCGTGTGAGCAGCACTGTGGCACAAAGCAGTTATCAGACCTGCTAGTCACCAGTGTGGGCTCACCTTTTATATATTTCACATACCAGCAGCATCATAATTGGAAATTGGTCAGCAAATCAAGGTTGTAGAGAAATACAAACCTCTTGGGATTTACGCTGACAACAAAATTGAGTGGAACACATTATTGACTTTTATTTAGAGACCTTTTAATATTACATCTCAGGCCTTTTAGTGACATAGTCGTGACATTCTGCATCCTCTGCTGACATGGCGACGTTCATCTTTCCCAGAAGAATTTACTCAGCAAAACTGTGAACATCACCAGCAAAATAATTGGTTCTCAGACCGACAGTCACAGTGATATTTACAGAAGTGAAAAATTTGCTACTTCATCCACCAACACCAATTGCTCCCTGAGCTTCATGCCCTTCCATCAGGTCAACGTCTTCGTGCGCCCGGGGTGCAGGAGTAACAGAGCGACAGTTGATGGGATGAAAGGGCTCCTAAGTGACACAAAAGTATCAGGCGTGGTGGTGATGGACAGGCACACACACTCTTGCATAAAATTCATCGTACTGTTCTGAACTGCATTGCAGAACTATTAAACTACAGTTGTTCCTGTAGGAATATTGTTTTTCCATTTTTGAATATTTTCACTAGGTAATGACAGCGGTCTGCAGGTGTAACAGAGGAGGTGGCTGTCTGACTCAGGAGCTGAGACTTAACAGAGAGGCCTCTTCTGCCTGTGAACTTGTGTGAGATCAACAACATATAACAGGGGCAAATATGAGAAGGACGTGCTGACTCCCAGAAAAGATTTACGCTGTGAATTCAACATGAAGTCTTACAGACACAGACACATATATAAACACAGCAGGATCCTCAGTGGCAACAGACCCATTCAAACACACAGACACACACACATTCAAAGACAAATAGTTGCAGAGAGAGAAGTTTAAAAATGCAACGGAGACTTGTAGACAGACAAATATTACAACACCAACACATACACACACGTAACATTTGTAGAAATAATTCAACGGTAAGTTGGCCATGTCCCACGCTGTGCGTGTGGGTGTGCGTGTGGGTGTGTGCGTGTACGTCGTGGCTGCTGGAGATGCTGACTGATCCTGACACTGATCCCGCAGTTTGACTGGGACCAGCCTCTCCCAGTGACACAAAGCGGACAAACAGAGCACATCTGATTCCACATAACAAGTGTAATCCCGTCACTTTTTTTCCCCCTCACACTCACACATGAACTCGCATAGCGTGGGATTTGACAAGAGTGGAGTCTGATGGCATGAAGGTCTTTGAAGGTAATCACCATACTGATTACTCTGGAGTAAGGCTTCCAGTATCATGCTAGCCTGCAAAGTATATTTTGTATGTATAGTCAAAGGATGTATTCAGCACTACGAAAGAGTAGGTTCATGGGAAGGAAGACATCATGAAATGAAAAATCATTAAATCATTTTACAAGTTGTAAGATGTAAGAAGCAACTTAAAACTTGATTTTGTGAGCCTGATTCTTGTCTCTCTTGGTAATCAAAACCAGAACGACCTGTGTCGTGCTTCATCTAAGGGAATACAAGCTGATCATTCAAATATCAAAAACAAAATAGGTCTCTCTGTCTCTTCTTTGTTTTCTGTGTGATCCAATAAAAATATATAGTGGATAGGTAAACACTTGAAGAAACCAAATCCTGGATCTGAGTATGTAGATGTTAGAGCTTTGCTGAGGGTTGGAGTCTGCTTTGTTGTGACATCATAAAATTACACAAGACATAACTGCTGGTTTTAAGGCTCAGTTTCGGGTGTACATTTCTCTGTTGAGTGAATTGGTACACATAAACGCTAGACCAGCTTCATAATCAAACTACACTTGCCTTTATATAAAATAGGACCTTTAATGAAAACCTGAAGTCTCACAGACAGCATTTTTAAATCAGACACAAAAAAGCCCACAGTTCGTCAGCAATCAGAGGCTGAAAGCTTGTAGCAGCTTGTGGAAATTATTCACCGGTCGATTAAATTGGTCAAAGCTTTTAGATTTGGTGAAAAGCTTAGCAGGAGCAGTTTGTATCAGCTGGAGGGGATGAAGCTGGAGGTTACTGCGCAGCTTTACTTTTATTCTATCAGAGTGAAAAAGCCTTTGGAACAAGGGACCAATGCTAACCATTTGAATGGCAGATGCTTGGAAACAAACATTTTACTTTGATCTGTTGTGATGAAACCCTGTGTTCATTTGGGACTTTGCTGTGTCTTGATTGATTAAGAAACTGAGTTTCTGTTTTTACACAAAAACCTTGAAATGCACCAAACAAAGTGCTCAAGGTTATGTTTTTCTTTATTGTGTCTTTTTCCTACTGTCAGCGATTTAACAAAATTTGAAATTATTGTGGCAAAAGAAACAACACGAGAAAGAAAAATATTTTTCTTGTCTAACTCCTGTGAAAATCACAGAAGAATCCAAGTGAGTGAATCACATTTTGCAAAGAAATTACAAATTTGAACATCGAGCAAAAACAGACGGAGCAGAAGGTGAATCAGTAAAACTTAATTACATGTTATTTTAGCAGTTTACACGTAAATCTACTGAGTAAAGAGCATCTTTTGTGTTGAAATGAAATGACAATAATATAGCTTGGAGAAAAAAATCAGCCTCCAAAGCAGCATTTGCTCAGAAATAGATGCTAATATAATTTCAAAGCAAAGAGGTTTGTGTTTTCTTGTTTCCTCATCAACGGCAATTATGTATGTCTGTATGTTTTACATCAGTATCCATAAATATGAACCAAAAACCATCTTAGTGTAGCCCAGCTATATCTATTTTAGTCAGGTTAAGATGCTATGTCCTTTGTATTAGTTGATCTAATTTACAATTTTAAACAAAGACACAAAATTAAACTGGTTAAACTGGCTGCAGCAGTTGCACAAGCCCAAATCTGCACACATGGCAACAGCTGATCAGCAGTGTGTGGATGAAAACTTTTAATTATAATTCGCATTAAACTGGACGTTGTCATTGAGGGTGAAATGAGACGGTCGGAATGGGACGTCTTCGGTGTTGTTAAAAGTAATATCTGTGCTTTTCACATGAGCAAAAACATTATCCTTTACTTAATCACTTCTAATGAGCTGTAACACCCTGACTAATGTTTTCTTCACACAATCCTTCTACCAAAGCTACGCAATGAAATGAGGAGTTAAAAAAAAATAGAATACTGCTTATAACCTCAAAAAAGCAGTAAAATAAAAATATGGTCAGGACCAAAGTTAGGAGTTCTGGGCCCAGTTTGCAGCTTTTGCCAGATTTGCCTCCAGTGAACCAGTTGCTCAGCAGATGTTGAAAGATGGAGTTCACTTAACTTTCAGAGTTGACTTGAGATCTCAGAACACAAGTCTCGAAGGTGTTGAAAACATTGAGCCAGATCCTACAGCTTTAGCTGGGTCCCCTGTGCTGTGACTAGGTGTCAGTTTACTTTGCTAATGACTGCAAATGACATGACGCAATGTTATATTGTACATACGGTTACCTTCCCTTGAACTTTAAGGAGAACTGTCAGTTGAAGACAGTCTTGATGAAGACTGTCGAGTGAATAATGAGATATAAACTTCACACACATAACCTCCAATACCTCTCTTCACAATAAGACAGAAGATTTATGACTTTCCAACTGAATCCTTTTTTTCAAACGTATTCATCATACTTATCTTAATAATAAAAATAATAATGATGTATCTTTGATATTTCTTTCATTTTAGTCATAACAATACTTTTGTCTTATCATCATTTTATGACAATGATCACTATATTTTAACCCAGTTATATCTGTGTAGTTTTCCATCTCCTTCTCTCTCTGGAGCTCCAGTAACAACAGGTCGGTGAGCCAATCAGAAGAGAGGAGGCTCTGATCCTTTCTTCAGTTGCTGGGCTGGGCTGTTTTCTCAGCAATCCAATAAGAATATAGCAGATTTCAGGTAAACATTGAGAGAAACCAAATCCTGCGAGGTTGGATGGTGAGTCTAGATGGGTGGTTTTAACGCTCAGTTTCTGAATACAGGATGTGTGCTTTTGTCTGTGGACTGAGGCTTTGATACTTTCACAGTATTGATATTGAACCAAGACCCACCCTACCTTTAACATGAATGGTAGTTAATTTATCAGCCCCTGCCATGACTTCTAACAGCCCTACATGTAGCTCCAAACGCCATCACCAAGAGGTGTGTGAGTATCTTACCTGCAACAGTCCCTCTCATGTTGGGGAAGGAAGACGGAGCCATGACGTGCGGTGATAAATCTGTGGAGTTCATTTACTAGAGAACTTTGTCGATTCCCACCTCTGTATCAGCGACTACTCCCCTGCTGTCTGGGTTGTGGAGGGCTAGCTGGTCTCGTCTTACTGGTCTTACGATGGGACTCATTTTCACACACACAAAAGAAGAAAAGAGAAAGTGAGAAAGAGAGAGAGAGATACACACACTCACACAGACACTTGCCTGTTTCCAGAAGCATTGTATTATTGATAGAGAGGCAGTCGGAGGGCGATGTTTTGCACTGCAGCTGAATAAATCAACACCATGAATAAATCACCAAATCAAACCATATTTACAGCCAGGGAGAGGCTATCAACCCCGTCCTGCATCACTCAGCTGTCTCACTCTTTCTTCAACTTCTTTTCTTTTTAATTACCTCGTTCAGCTCCTCACAACAGTCTTTTTCCCCCTGCCAATTATTTGTCTGTTTGTTTCCTCTGTCTTCTCTCTTCACTTTTGTCTGCCAAAGTTCACTTGAGGCCGTGTCATTACCTTTGGCAGAGGATTTGGTAATAAAGGATTTTATAATTAAACTCTCACATTAAATTCTCTTCAAAAATCAATAATGGGTTGAAATGATCAGAAGCTTTCAATAGAAACCTGCAGTTTTTTTTGTGATTGTTTAAACGATTTATTTCATACAGTTCGACAATCAGGTATGAATATAAAACTCGTGACCGGGAAGATGTGTCATACAGACACATGTACACATTTGGGAGTTAATTATCTACAGATCGGAGGGATAGAAGTGTTTCTCTCTCTTCTTATATCACTCTTTCCTCTATCCATCCAAATGACTTCCCCCTTTTCTCTTTATCTCAGGTACCTTCCTACCCTCCTCCTGCTTTTCTTTCATCAACCCTCTCTCCCTCTAATGCCGGTGCCAATACAAACAGTGTGATGCATTTACCTTTGTCTATTTTCTGTTTCCCTCCATTTGTGTTGAAGGAGCCTCGCCTGTCTTTCTCTGCCACCTCTCCTTTGCTCTCTCTCTCTCTCTCTCTCTCTCTCTCTCTCCCCCTCATGCCACTGATTGTCTTTCTTTCAAGAGTCTTGCTGGGCACCAGATAAGTGCTTTTCATGGCACAAATGACAAGAGCACAGTAGGGGGTTCATTCCATTTGCAAACAATGATCTGTAAAGGAACACTGGATGAGATGTAAAACAAGCACTCTGCAGAGACCGCCTGGGTGGACCTGGAAGAGGCAATTCAACGCATCACTTACCGACACATTCAGCCAATTTGTGCTTAGGGGGAATATGCACAAGGTGGAGGCACTATAAGCAAAAGACACTCGTGACAAACATGTTCTGTGTAGCACTGGGATATTGTTCTGGAAAAAAGATGTTTATCTCACAAGTTCAAAAGTCACAGACAGAAAGTGGTGAGAAACCACCTGATGTTATAACAGCTTTGTGTGAATGTAAACAAATGTTGGTCACAATGATTTCAGTCATCAGTGTGTGACTGGCTCTGTATGGTCACAATTTTGTCCCTATTGGCATGCTACATATTACTAGATTGGACAGATTCACCACAACTTAACTGTACAAAGCATCACAAACCAGCATGATGGGAGATAGACTGGTGACTTTCAACCTTTGAGAAGGTTGTGAATTCACAGATCGTGAGCTTTAAAAGGAGTTATGAATATTGCCAATTGAATCCATTGACTGACAACCTGGAGAAAAAGAATTTGTCTTGGTCTGCTGAGGAAACTAAATGTTTGGTGGCGATTGGGGCATCTACAGAAGCCAGAAAGCAGTACAAGAAAGTTGTATACATTTCCCTTTGGGGCTTAATAAAGTACAGTTGTTCTTATCTTTGAACTTGGGGAAGAGATGGTCAAGGCTGGGTTCACTCCAACGCCAGACCAAATAATTCAGAAACTTAAAATAAAACTGAAGAAGGATTACTGAGACAGCAAAAATATTGCCACTGTTGTTTACTTGCGCCTGAGTACTGCACGCCCACTTTGGTTCCAGTTAAACTGGTGTGAACGTGGGCTGGTTCACCAGACAGCACTGAGCTTCTGAGACTCCAGAGCCAGAGCCAGAGCCAGGACCAGAACCGTGTCTGTCTGAAAGCAGCCATTGTGCTTATATGGAGTCCCATTTCTGATCATGTTCGGGATACTGCATTTACATGCACACAGAGAAACCTGATTACTCATATCCCTGTTTACATGATGAATACCAGTATTCAGGTTTCTGATTACTGCATCTTATTGGTGCAGGCGCCTGTGATGTTTATTTTTTACAACATGAACCGCGGCAATTTTGAAATCTGTTCTTCTGGCTTTGGCTGCAAATACGGCTCATTCATCTTAAATTTAGCAATGGAAGGAGAGAGGGACAACATATGTCCTCATGTCTGACCACTGTCTGCCTGTCACTGCAACCGTGCAGGACGTGGGTGAAAATATGCAGCTGTGAATGGTGGCACAGGATCGTGTTAATGCAGTTTATGGATTCCGGATGGAGGGAAAACTTTCAGGGCATCTGTCGTCGACTGTGTGACATAGGTGACATCTGCACAGATAGTGTCAGCTACTGTATCAGAAACTGGGATAAGGTGTATACATGCCACAGTATCCCATTTTCTTTTGGAGTTCTCCAGGCAACAAAACTGGGTTTCTCAAAACCGGGATACTGGTGAATCCTGGTTTCTGAAATCGGGATGTAATGTTTACACGCACAAACACAGAAACAGGATAGTCAAAAATGTGTATATAACTGGGATACACAAACACACTGACAGTGAACCACAGTGATTTCCCTTTACAATAGCTCTAGCCTTGAGACTTCAGGAGGGCCTGGGGCAGGTACTTGTAGTCTCACACACTATAAATCAAAATTTGATTATTATATCCAACTGACACTTTCTGAACAAAAACACACAGCTTTAAGGGCATCAGGCATTTTGGCCTTGAAACTCTAACCAGTGTTTGAGCCAGCTAAACTGGCCAGACAACAAAAAGGAAACAAAAGAGAGATGACTCATTTGACTGATCAGATAACTTTATTTTGATGGTTTTAGAATTAAAATTAGAAGAGAATATTTTCATTAGGTGAAAAGGGACATTAAAAAATGAAACATATACATTTCTCTTGTTATGTTTGGCCTTCTCCAAACACTGATGGTTCTCCACTGAATACAGGATAATAGTTTTGAATACCACGAAGAATCATAAATGTAATAGGACACAAGAGTTCTTGTATAATTGTTTGCACTCCCCGAGTCCCCCTTAACACAATATACAAAACCTAAATTAAGAAACAATATCATTATACCGGCGCCAGCTCTCCCTCAGCTTCTTACTACTTAGTGTACACACCCGGTGTTGCACAGAGAGAGAGATTCCAGAGATTTGAGGAACTTGAACTTTGACCACTAAATACACGAAACCCCTAAACTCATTCCCACCTGACATCACAGACCTCTTAACTGTGCAAACCTTTACGTTTTGTGAAACTTATGTTACATTCTTTCTTTCTGGCACCCGTGTATTCCCTGGAATTTGGCAGTCTTCATTATGCTTCATCTGCTCTCTAGTCAACAACAGTGACTTCCCATCCTGTGGTGATTATCTGACAGTCTCAGTTGCCTGCCCAGTGTTTCTCACTGTCTTGACAGGCTTTGTGCATAATTAGAGGGCTGCTATTTACCATCAAGAGTGCAGAATGAAGATAGCCTCAGTATAACTACTTTGTTACTAAACCAGCTCTCTGTGGTGTGTGTCTTTGGTTTTGTGTTCCATCGTCACAACTTTATTCTGGAGATAATGGATAACATCTGCATAAAGATCTGAGTCTCCAAAAGTTTCTGTGAGTGCAGGATTTTCCAAGGAAAAAGTGTTGCTTTAAATTAAGCTACAGTCATCTCCAAGACTTATATCCTGCTTTCTCTAGTGACATTTCAGCTTCTCCCAGTTCAAACTTGTTACCTTAACCTCCTGTTGTCTGTTGCATGCTGCTTCCAATCTTCTTTTCTGGTCCTGTGCTGTGGTGCCTGGAAACACAGTGGGACGCCTCATTTCAGAGCCAGATTCAAACCTGTCATATCAACAGGTTCAGAGATAATAATGTTCCCTCACTAGCCCAAAGCTCTCCTGTGCACTCATTTGGTAGATTTTCAAATAATATGCAATCCAAGCCACAGTAGAAATTTAGGACTGAATCACACACTTTAAAGTCCCACCACTACCTCTTCCAGCCTCATGGTCTTTGAGTCTGTATCTTTCCTTGTATCTTGTTCTGTGTCTTTCTCTTCTACAGCTTGAAAAAGGTCTTGATACAGTCATATTTGATCGGTCTTTCTCAGTATTCTCCTCAAACTTATTTTCCCATGTTTCCTGCCAAACTCTTCTTGTTGTAAACTTTTGATTCAAGCCCTTCAGAGTCCAGCTTCCTCTGTCGGAGTGGCCCTCTCTGCCAAATAGGGTCAACCTATCCATTGGGCCAACTACCTTTCTCTCACCTGCCTATATGTCCTGTTCTTTATATTCATTACACCCCATTCCCCCCTTTACATCCCATACAGGTGGAACTACATGCACTCTGCAGGGAAGCTTTCTCTTGTCCTTTGTCCATGTACCGTAGTCATTTGGCTGACATCCCTTCGATCAAACTTGTCCTGTCTCCAGACCCTCACCACGCTTCAATTAACTTCTTGGTCAGTGGTAAATGATCATTGTTCACTATGTGCCTCCGATTTGCCTGATCATACACCCACTCACACAGCAGTGCCAGGAGGTTATGGATCTAAATTCAGCCTCAGAGAGCCGATCCATCCCATCATTATTGTGGCTCATGCTCTAGGGTTGTGAAAGCATGGCATGGCTCCCGACTTAAACACTGAGCCAGTGGATGCACACCCAAAGCAAAATGAGAAGCCCGGAGCCAGATGCATTTCTGTCCGTGTGATCAGTGCAATAGAGTTGTGTGACTGTGTTTTTTTGTGTGACAGCTGGGTGTATCTTTTTAAATGCTGTTTCTGTGGCTTCAGAACCTCCACACACACTGGTACACTCACTATGTAAATAGCTTGAGTTGGTATGCATTGAGAGGTGAAAAGAGCGTGAAGAACCGAGACACACATGTAAGATTGCGAGTGAAAAGAAAAGACGAGCACTTTGTCTCAAAATGAGTCTTGTGTGTGTGCTTATGCATTTGCTTCCCTGGGAATGAGCTCTTTTCTATATATAGCACCATAGAGGTGTGAAGTGCCACCTCTTTCCATTCAGAGGAAGTTTGCGCTCATCTGCCTCCTGGAGATTGTTCTGCTCCCTCTTTCACTCACACTTCTTCCATCCCTCTTTCCTTAGTCTCTCACTTCCTCAATCTGACACATTTCTTTTCCTCCATCCCTCTCTCTTTCTCTTTCCCTCTGCAGCACAGTTGAGTTAATAATCGTAGAGCTGCTTCAACTACATATTCACCGCAATATTTCCCAACATTATTATTTATTTACTGGGATGTTTTACATATTGCAGAATCTCCAAAACTTCCTCTGTATGTGCATTTTTTTCTCTGTTCTTTGGCAGCTCTGCCCCCCCCAGTAGAAAAAAAAAAAAAAAATGCTGACTTGTTCCACTGCTCCACTCGCTCACGGCCAGTAGCCAGGGTTAATGTGTCAGCTAAGTGACTGAATTGTAAAAGTTAAGGTGCAAACTGTTTCCAAAATGTTGTCATTATTAAAAAGGGAATTTTTGACACTGCTTGGTGTTAACACATACTTGGCTCCAACCTATAACTGTGTTATTTATGTTTGTTTGCTGGCAAGTTATGCAAGTTTTTACCCATAAATATGGATGCATGGCTTGGTTTAGACATGCATGCATTTGTGAGTACTGTGCATGGATGCTTGCATTCAAATATGTGTACTTTTGTGTAATGTGTGCAAAAGACATGGATGACCTAGGCGAGAGGAAATGTTAAACCGTGTCTAAAATGAGTATAAAAAAATCGTTCTGTGATATAAAATGTTATTCTATTGTTGTCATTTTTTCTTCTAGATTCCACATTTATTTGTTTTTTCTTTGCTTCTGTATTGGTGACAAACAAAAAAATATATAAGGGAGACTGTATGTGACCCCCCCCCCCCCCCAGCCCACCAGGTCGAACTAAGGGGACTCTATTACCTAATGTGATAGAGTCCTGTCACAACCTTCCTGCGCACCCTTTGCAGTGTTTACCAGCTTAATGGCATTGCTGTTTTGCCCTTCGATTCTACCATTGGCACTTTGGCTGCTTTCCACCACAATTCCCATAATTCATTCATCTCATACCAAACCAAAAAAGGTTGTTGTGATTTTCTGTGGAAGCAGGCAGTGGGACAACAGACATAACTCTCACTTTACGTGTTCCTGAATTGTTTATAGTTTTATTGCTGTTTCCTCATGTCACCTTGTTGCACAATTAGTCATAAAAGTCATGAAAATAAATGTTATGTTAGACTCAGCTGACTGTAATATAACATGAAATATTATGGACTAAGACGGACCACAGATATGACAAACAGTTGACTGCAGGCTGCCTGTGATGTTGGATATGATGTGGGTGAAAACACCACACGCTGCAGGCTCACCCAAGTCAACAGCGCTAACGCTGGAGCAGCATCGCCTCAAAACCGTAGTACCAGCCTGAAGCAGTTTATCAAACGTCAATTATAATGGGTGCAATACTGATCATTTACATGTTGGCCACTTATTAAGGCAGCAGAGCACATGCATTAAAATAGGATGCACACAATAACCACTGTGGTGAAATATATGACAATTTCGGCAAAGCTGAGGTGACATCCTCAAGAAGGAAAATCAGCAGCTCTTCAGTTGCTTCAGGCCAAAACACATTTACATAAAATGCACCGAGGTGAAGGTTAATCTACAACCAGCTTTGTGGAAGGAAACACTTCTGCAGTCGATGAATCCACAGCTCCAAGAGACAATGCAGTGTGTAAAAATATTAGAGTGGTCCTTAAAAGATGACAAGGTAGGCTGCATCATGATGAAAACGACATCTGAAAACTAATTCCCTGTAAACGTCACATTCCTCCACTGCCTTATGAAATTTAATAGGCACATATCTCTGTGGCGCTTCTCTTTGATGAACATATCTCTGCTATTTCACATTTAGATTCCTATTTTCTATCCTTTTGTTAAGCAGGGTGGAAAATACAGTGTCGGCATGAATTGCATTTAAGGCCCAACATTTGTCGGTGTACTGAAATGCTGTCATTATGTGGTGTTATGGCCATGGGTAATGATGCACAGTAAATGCTCCGGCACTGTTGGAGAATAATGGCTGACTTCACAAAGAATCCATTTCTCCACATGGAGAAATAGTGTTTAGAGAGTCTAATATTTATGATCATCTGCTCTGGGCTTCCTCCTATGTCTGTTTTTTTTCTTTTTTTTTTTTTGTTTGTTTTTTTTTGAGTGACTAAACCAAAATATATTATAATATAATGTTTATATACACACACACACAAAGTAGAAATGCAGCTCAAAAATATTTAAGATTAGACTATCTGAAAGAAGAAGCTGACTTTTTAGAGAATTTAATCATGCCGGATGTATAAATCTTCTTTAATGTGTTCATTTCACTTGACAGACACAAGCTAAATGATGTAGGCTATCAATTATCATCATAACAACAGGCATGCATTTGAATGTTGAATTTTAATAAGTCGACCCTAACTGAGAGTCATGGTGCGTGCTTACTGTAAGTGTCATAATTTGCTCTGGTGACCTAGGTCGTGAGTTTGGTTGGGAGGAAATCTATAAAGCTGACAGGTCTCTTCCCTCTCTCCTCCAACCACTGCTACATCCAGGGGTTTGGTTTCTTTGTTTTGAATGATGGATCTGGTAGTTGTACTTTCATAGCTAGAGGCTTTGTGGGTTGGTCTGAGAATTATATCATCAGTGAGTATAGTAAATAGATCGGGATGGAGCATGGGTGAGTGAGTGGAGCAGTAATAAAAACCGCCCAACATGAAACTGATCTCTGTTCAGCCAAGTGTTTTCACTCTGCATCACAGGTAAGCTCCATCTATACTATGAGCCCTGAAAACTTCTATCTCATCCATAGGTTGACTCGACACTGCTTGGGTTCAATATGCTGTTAAGTTGCCTTCTTATGCTCTTCATAATGTTTCCATCAGTTCTCAGTCCAGAGAAACCTGTAAGTTTAATCATTGCTCTGTGTCACTGATCACCTGTCAGTGACATCATGGACAGGAGCACAACAGTAACTTTTATCCAATTTTAATGCGCTTGGGATCATGAAACTCAGACTCAAACTACCAACATCTATAAATGTTCTATCTCTGTTTTTACTATTATTATTATTAGCATTTTTGATTTGTTATCGACTATTTCATAGCTGATTTCTGATTATCACTGATTTCTGCCGTATTCATATTAAATCGTTAAACACACAAGTGCTCATCATAAACACACCTCCAATCTTTTTCTCTTCTGATTCACTGTAAGTGGCTCCAGCTTGAGACAATTAAAACAAAAGCTCAGAGCGTTGTGCCTCGAGTGTACACTCTGCCAATCAGCACCTCGGCTCCTCTCAGGCTCTGCTGAAGCTTTTTTCTTTTCTGTCCTGATGGATGCAGGCTCACCACTGGTCCTGATTACACCAAAGTAAGAATAAGTAAGCAGGAGAGGAGATTCAAGTGTGTTTTTCCATGCAGCCCTAAGTCTTGCCTTCAGTCTTGCTGCACACCTAAGGCCGAGTAGGAACTGCTGGGTGCTGAGTGAGAGCACAGTACAAAAGGCAATTCAGACAAGTATTTCAACATTTTTATTCTTCTCAAGTCGGGATTTTGGGAAAGCCAAAGTCAGAGAGGACATTCACATTCAATAAAGCTGAGGGGCAACAAAATGAAAGACCTAGCCTTAGAAGTCATTGCTCTATAGCATAAACTCACTTGACACCAAAAAACACTCAGTAAAACTTATTCTAAGGCGAGGTATATCACCAGTCAAGTCAAGTCAGTTTTTATTTATATAGCACCAATTCACAACAGAGGTTATCTCCAGGCATTTTTCAAATAGAACGGTTCAGCCCTCCTTCTTTTCATAATGCAGAGACCCAACAGTTTCCACCAAGACCAGCACTTGACTCCACAGGCAAGAAAAACTACCTCTCAAGAGACAGCAACCTCAAGCAGGACCAGAGGGTACAGGTCATATATGTGAGAACTTTGGAGTCTAAAATACGTTGTCTTATTTGTATGGTTTCATTTTTTTCCCCACACAACCATTTTGCAACCCCTTGAAATAATCCTGTGACCTCGTTGGGGTTGAGAGTTAAGGCCCTGCAGACCTCAAGTACATAATTAGCAGCTTATTTGCATTTTCAGCCACTTTCTCATGCTGGAACTCCTGTAAGGGTTTTGCTCTCACCACTGGCTGAATTGGGTCTATCTTGGTTTCAGCTGCATTGGGCGAACGATAACATAAGCAATCTATTTATAGTGCCTTTGTTCTATGGCAGTCCCCATGGCTCTTTTCAGACCTGGGGTTAACATCTGTCTCAGGGGATCCAGTCCCAAGTGGACAGTGTTAAGTACAGGTTTGAAGATGGAGGAAGGATGCATCTGAGGTCACTCCATACCAGAGACCATACTCAGAAGTGGTGTGGGTCACATATGGCCATAGTCTCTGTAGGGATTTTGAATGCAAATATATACTGAAAACACTTTCTGAAGGTTGGAATCCTCATTCTTTCATTGTCGTGCTGTGAACAGCACTTGTTAGTACACAAACAAACAACACATACCTGTTTATTTGCATGTAAAGTAGCAAGAGAGACCTGATCACAAGCGGTCACTGGAGATGCAGGTGGAGATGTATTCTAGTGGCAGGTGTGACCTGATGTGCTTAGAGCTGACCATGGATCAGCTAGGATGCATGTTAATGCCAGGTCTGGACAGGGACTTGGATGCATCAACAACTGATGTGACACAGAGGCTTCAGTAATTAGAGGAAGAACAGCTGCTCTGTCAACCAGCTTCTCATCTGATGGCTTCTCATACTCACCCCCACCCCCAAACAGTGCTAATGGTAGTCTGAAACACAACTCGCAACAATCACTGATAAAACAACTGTGTAGCATCTTCACCACAGTGTATTCAGCAATATTATAATATTATATCAGCTAAAACTATAGGATCTGAATGTCAAAATAATTTGTCATGAAGGAAATTCCAGTTTTCAAATGTCCTTTCAAAAGTCTATCCAGTCTACATGGGAATAAAATGTTCCATATTACAATATTATTGATTTAATGAAATGTATAACTGATAAAGTGCCTGTCTGTCTGGTTAACCAGTTTAGCCTCTTCAAACCTGTGTGGATGAAATGTCTTTACTGTTGTAAACTGTATCAGGAACTTAAAGGGATATAATAAGTTTAACCCATGCTCTAACACACTGTGAGACCGAGGAGAACACCCCCTGGAGAGATCAAGTTTGCCGACTGCAAACTTCTCATTGTAGCGACTTCAGCACAGACAGCCAGATAGCAAAATGCTGCTGTCTTTGTAGCCAGGAGACAACTTTCATCACAAAAAGTCACTCATAGCCACAAATAATACTCAGAACAGCACCATACTTCATCAACAGTACAAATAGGGTCCCAACACATAATATGAGGCATCAAACACTTGCTAGCTATTGCTTTAATCAACACATCTAGGGTGGTGAGGTTTCATAATCATTTGCCAGCACTTGGTAAGTTCTTTTTTTTTTTTTTGCATGCAGGCTTCTCTGCATGCAAATAAATGTACAAAAATGTGCACTGACACTCAAAACCCGGTCAAAAATATGAATTATGAACTAGAAAATAAATAAATAAATAAAAATACATTCTCCAAATCTGAGGTAAGCAGTATAACAAATGTAAAGTAAGAAACAGATGTGATATAATGGACTTGCCCCCTGTTGGGTCATGAAACAGCCAAAGGGGAAAAAAATAAAACAAATGAAAGGACAGTTTAAGCAAATCTAATACCAACAATATCAAAAAACAAACAAAAAATAATAAACTGCAAACTAAAACAGAAGCAAAAACTTAAAAATCCGATTAAGATCAATTAATTGCAGTAAATCTTCTGCGTGTGGCTGCGGCACTGACTGAGCCTCCGTACACCGCGTCCCTCCAGCTGAAGATATTTTTTAATGTACGGCCTGAAACCCTCATAAAGCTCCGAGTGCTAAGAAATGCATCACGCATTTAATATCATTAAACATTAAGAACTTTCTAAATTGTGTTAAAATTTTCAATTTATCTGTGCCCCGGCAAGAGGTAATTTCAGTTTAACATAATTCCTGAATGCGGGGGTTAAAGCAAAGAGTTATAGCTTTTTAGAAAACATCCTCTATTTCAGTTTTATTGCCTACATTAGTGTGTGTCCAGGAGCGCTCTCTCTTTGCAACGCAAGTTTATTTTTACAGTTTGGATCCCTGTTCGCTGTCACTCATGTTGGGTATTAATGAGTGTGTGCACGTGTGTGTGTGTGTGTGGTCTGTGCTGAGCGCCCAGGGAATAATCATTAAAATTACATGAAACTAGGTTGCTGCTTCTAGATTGAGCCTGCACCTTACTCCAACCTGTCACTCAACTCGATGTGTGTGTGTGTGTGTGTGTGTGTGTGTACATTAGTTAAGAAAAAAAAAAGAAGCAAACTATATCCATAATAGGATTACAGTAATCTTATCCTTCCTTCCTTGTGGATTAGATTAATTGATTCAGAGAATTTGATGATTTTTTTCAAAAACGTTTTTCACCATGGTTTTCAAGTGAACTGTTATCGTAGTAAGAATATAACAAGTGTTATCACATACTGTGTACATAGTAATAATGGCATGGCAAATCTCAATCATAATTTTAACGTCACCTTTCACCGTCCTCTGCAAAGAGTTTGGATTTTTTCTTTTTTCACATCATGAGTTGGTCCTGTAGTTTACCTATGCAGTGTTTTTACATAGAAAGTCTTTCATCTGACCATGAACTCACAGTACTTGCAAACTTTCCTCCAAGGCCATTTCCTTGTTTCCCCGGAGTGAAGCGGAGTAAATAAATATATATTTTTGGTGTTTATTACAATGTCTGGAGCATGTAGATCTTTATTTCTTGTGGAATACATTCATCAAATTTCATTTTTATTTTGAGCTTGTTTTGGCTGTGTTTGGCAAGTTTGAAACACTCCGTGAGGGTGTTTGTCAAAATGTGGATGTCATACTGTTCAAATATGGAAAAAAAGATACATAAGATACATTAGAAATATAATATGTGCATCGATTCACTGGGGATAGGTTTTATTTGTTTTAATGTAGTTCATTTTTTCTTAGTTTAGACAATAATTTAATAACATAATCCATTATTTTTTGGAGTCTGTTGCAACATTTAAAACTCAAACTATAACTTATCAGTAAAAACAAAACAAAAAAAACCTTTTAATTAATAATAACTTACTATCCAGGTATGGACTCCTGAGGATGGATGCATGCATTCCTTGAGTACGAGATTGAAGAGCAGACATTACTTTATGACTGAGGACCAGAACTGCCTTTTGGATTATCACTACAATGAACATGGCTGAGCGCTGAGACACAAAATTCATCAAGTCCTGTAGACTATGACAAAATTTAGTTTTGTAAATAAAAAATATATTTCTAATGCACATTTGACACTACTTTTTTTTTTTTTTATCAATAAAGAACTTTTCATTAAAACATGGCAGTTGCGCAGTTGTTAACTATAATTGGGTTTAAAAAACTGAGCCTGAGTGAATTTTTCTTCAACACCTGGAAGGTCAAAAAACAGTTTTGCTTATTTTTGTCCATATCTGGGTTTTACAGTAAATAATTACTTTAAAGACAAACAAAAGCATTAAATAGACTGATTCCAATCAGATCAGTTTTCTAACTGGAACTGAGGCATTGATAAAAAGTTTCACCTGAATAAGAAAATATTAACTATGTTTAAAAAAAATCTGAACACAATGATGCCTCAAGTTAAATGATGTCGTCTTTTACATTATATTTTCATCAATGTTGAGATTTTAGAATTATTTTTTTAAATGTCTACTTATAAAGCCATTTATTGAAATGACATTTATTCAATAAAATAATATTGAAAAGTAATAATGTTGAGTCTGTCAGGAAAATTTGTGCACACAAAGAATGTTTAAGATTTTTTTTAATGCAAATATGTGTATATTTCAGTGAATACTGTACCTTTATGTGTATACCATAAAATACTGTGATGTCCCATACACTACTATAACATTAATGATGATTACAATCCAGTCCTTCAGAAGTTTAATTATTACGCTGCACCAAAAAGTTTTGGTAGTTGATTCAGAAAATTCTGAAACTGCAGGATTTCCCCGGGAAGGACCGTCAGTGTCAGAGAAACTTTAAATGTGATAAAACGACCTAGTAAGATGCTGTTTTGTTTGTTTTTTTGTGATAAAGAAAGAAGCAGACAGAGAGTTTCTGAGCTTCACCTCTGACTCACAGTGTAACACCTTCTCCTCTGGTCACCTGCCAGTGAAGATGCAGGATGTTTTAGAGAAGGTCAGAAAGTCAGGAGGAGCAACACAAGAGAAACATGCAGCTGGATTTCTTTTTTCTATTTGAAGTACTCCCATTTCTTGACTCTCTCTCTCTCTCTCTCTCTCTCTCTCTCTCTCTCTCTCTCTTTCTATCTCTCTATATCTCTCTCTATCTCTCTCTCCCTCTCTCTCTCTTTCTCTCTCTCTCTCTGGCTGGCTCCCTTATAACACAAATGCGCACACACACAATAGTGCAAAGACACACGACTTCCTGTCACTTTCTGGCTCCTGCAGTTCATTGCCTGTCTGATGACAGTGCTGACAACTTGCTCCATGCCCCCTACACACCCCTCCTGCATTAGCCCTGACAGGTATGTATGTGTGTGTGTGTGTGTGTGTGTGTGTGTGTGTGTGTGTGTGTGTGTGTGTGTGTGGTAGTTAGGTGGGTGTAACTGACTGTGTTTTACTGAGACAGAGAGCAGGACATTAAAAAGGCCAAACTAGCTCCCTTCCCTGCAAATGTGTGTTCAGGGGATGCACACTCTCTGAATCTCTTCTTAGTGTTGTACACACACACACACACACATACACACACACACACACACTCACACACACACACTCTTCATAAGTGTATAGATATGCCATGTACATTCTAATTGCGTGTCAAGTTGAGTGTAGGCCAACTCTCCTGCCACAGCACAGTGTCCTTTGCTGCAGTTGCATTAACTGTCTCTCTCGTCCCACCCAGTCAAATTATCATCCTGAACACCACCCACCCCCTTGCCCCACCCCCCTTTCTCCCCCAGTGGACGTTGATAGCAGTGTTGCCTACTTACATTTACAGCTCAAGCTGCAAGTTGGACGTCTTGCTGGAGTTGAGGCAAGGCAGCAGCAGCCATATTAGCCCCATCTTCCTCAGTCCAGCAATGAACTAACTAACTAAAATGAAATAACTAACCCACCCACCTGCTTTAAAAAGTGCACATATTGCACCAATGATCACCTTTAACCTTTAGTGTACAGCGTCAATTCTCAAATAGAAGCCAGTCCCCTGGCCGGGTCTGGCTACAGGTTTGAGAAAATAAAAGCCTTGTCTATTTTCGGCGTAAGTTCCTGTGAAATGTCTCAAAGCTCACTAGATCATCTGTTTGAGCAGTTTCTAAGCTGCTTAATTTGTGCATAGAATAGTTAGACAGTACTGCTCAGATGACTCTTTTTCCCTTGATGCCACTGTTATAGCCATCTATTAAAACTTTGGACTCACTACACAGTGTTAGATTGCTTAGATTATCCGCAATTCAGTCATTCAATTCAGTGTAAAGAGGAAACAAAGTGGTCCTTTCTGAAAACTTCCTACCTTCAGTAAAATCCAAATAACATTCCATTCATTAAGAAGTTTAATCAGCACCAATCAGCAGTGATATAGTGGTTGGTTCTCACATGATGATCAAGAACCAGATGACTTCCCACTATTGACTTATGGCTTGTGTCTTAATGAAAAACAAACAAACAAACAAACAAAAAATGATGTAACAGAAAAAAGGGCTGGAACAAGTGAGGATTTGAAATACAGACTTAATTAGAGATGATCATAATACCCCCAGCAGATGTTAACCTGGTGTTATTTGTAAATGTGACAATGGATGTATTAAAAGGAAAACACTCGGGGCCCCAGATCTTTCTCTGTGATGCCACTGCCTGTCCTCCACATTCAGGGAAAAGAGAGGAGTGGGACAGGCCTTGTCAGACTGTGATGATTTATTCACTTTAGAAATACAGACTCTGGCCCACATACAGACAGACACACTGACATTGTTTCTCACTGAATAGAATAGAATAGAAAAAAAAACTGTGGTCTGCAAAACCTTGTCTGATAATTAGCTTTATTCTCACTATAAACCTTGCCACAGTTTTAAAAGGCAGTGTTTAATTTTTTATCATTACAAACTTAATACCAGATGAACAGTAATAATAACTCATTGAAAAAATACAATTGTGTTACACAGTAGTAAGTTTCCTAATAGCTGCTGTAGCATTTTAATGAGCTGTATGGCATCTAATAAGGGCAGCTATCATGCTGTATGGATTTTATATTATATTGTGGGAGGATTAGGTCAATTTTCCAAATAACAGTCCCTTCACACTTCTTTTCCTTCCCCATCATTACAGTCTCTGCATGAGAGCCCAGTCCCCCTTAATTTCCTCTTGCCATTAGGTTATATAATTCTCTGTAATGTTTATGGTTTTTATTGTTTACTAGAAAATTAATAAAAGGCATCCATTTGGGAATATCAGAGCCAGTAAAACAGGAAAGTAGCTGAACCATGAACCACAGAGTGAATGAGCGAGCGAGTGAGCGAGAGACAGAGAGAGAGAGAGAGCTTCGAGTCCGTAGTGCTTCTCTGAGGGAACCTTCTGGGGAGTTTCTTAGTTAGACTCTAGATTGCGTGAGAGTTTGGAAAGTGGATAAGGATGATTGACAGGATGGATTTTCATCAGGAATCATCTCACTGTGTTTTTTTTTTGTTTGTTTGTTTTGTTCTTTTCTTGTATTTCTGTGCAATAGGCAGCTGAACATAAACAAAACAAGTACTCACCCTGTACCAAAGTTCTTTGTAAAGAACCAAAATAGTTGCACCGTCTCAGCACCAGTATCCAGGTAGTCGCCCTGTTCACATTATAAACTGACAACAACTGTGTTTGAGTGTGCAGTGGTAGTCCTCAGCAAACTGACAAATCCTGAAGCAGCACCATCTTCTTTTCTTTCGGCATCACACTCCCTCACTACAGGAAGCAGTGACACAAAATCTAATATTCATGTGAAAATATTAATATAATTGAAATTAAAAGAAAAAAATGAAATATTCTAAGAAATAACACATTCTATATAATTGATCTCATGAATGTGTTATTGGGCAAATACATGCACAATAAGGGACAGGGTATTCAATATGTGTGAAAACTGAAATACTGGTAAGAAAAACAAACTTATAACGATATATATCATGTATTTCACACTTTCTGCACTTACAGTCCATACAGTATGTTTGTATATGCACACAATTTATCATCACATTTATCCACATAATTCATATTCATGATATGAATCATGTTGAATGAGAGGACTGAAGCTTCAAATCAACACAAACAGACAAATGCACAGAACGAAACACAAGAAAAATTCAAAATAAACTGAACTGATAATGAAAATAAATGCGTGTGTGTGCGTGAGTGTGACTGTTGGCCTCAGAGGGTTAACAATTAGAAGTGACTGATGCAGTGTTTTACCAGACATAGGTTAGACATACAGTAAGCACTCTATCAATACTGCTGAGCTGTTTACTTGGACCACAACAAAAACAACAAGGAGCCCTGTGAACAAACACGTAGGTGTTAAGGATGATTTGTCTTTTCCTTTTTGTCGTCTGTGTTGGCTGTTGGCATTTCACCTTCCAGATATTTTGCCGATGGAATAGTAAACCCATGCCTGGCAGAAATGTCACAGGGTTTTATTCTTTAAATGCCCCGTCCTGATCATCCTCTAGATGCACTGCTGCAGGGAACAGAGACTCCTCAAGATGTACTTCTGCAGTGAGGAAACTGTAGGGACCACTTAAGAGTTTTGGACCCCACTGTACAGCACATATTGTAACTAAACATTGAGTGAGGTTTTTTACATTGCTTTAACTCACATTACTGTAGCGTCGAAGGGGAAAACCCTCTGCTATGACAGCTTGTATTCCTCAGGTTGTCAAGAAGTGCAGTGTAAAGCATGAGGCTTATAATATATGTGAAGGCTGGGTTGACTGGGTGTGTGGCTGCTTGAGACCATGCATTGAGTCCCTGCCGATAGGCACAATACAACTACCCCAAATCTATTTTACCCCAAAAGTGAGATTCCTAAATTACAGTAAATTAGTCTCTGCTGAAAGAAAAGTTTGTTTTTCATTCATCAACATCAACAAACACATGTTGACATTTTATTTTAACAGCTGTTCTGGATCTTTATCATATAATCATGAGGAGATGAGTTCCCCAAGTGTGAATATTCTGACACTTGATATGACAGAAACCTCCAAACCATCAACAAAATGAACCAGTGAGACTGTTTTTACCATTGCTCTTATCAAAGTCAGGACGAAAGTTTTAACTTCATGTTTTGAATGTACACTGACTTTTCCTGTCAGTGTTGAAGTGTTGATTAACATTTCATTGCTCATTAGTCATCATTTAATCAAGATTTTGGCGCTGATGATCAGTGGCTCAGTCTGCGTCCATGTAGCTCAATTTATCAACTTGCTTGGATGAAATAACCTTAATTTCTGAAGTATTTGTCAGAGAGACAATATACTAATTAGTATTTCCAAAACATCAGTATGTTTCTCTCTTTTTTGCAGTGAAAATATGTTTCGTGGTTACCTTCCCACAACTGCCTGCTTACAAACTCTGCTGCCTGGTCTTTGGCAGCGTAGCCACCTATTCTTGTTAAAGAAAAGACATCACCAAATGGTTAGCCTGCTGTCAGACCTGTCAGCGTGACGCACCTGGCTGCTACAGTATGAGAGGACTTGACTGAGGCCGCTCTGAGCAGAGAGCAGGGAGAGTGGAGGCCTCCTTATGTGCTCTTGCAGACACAATAGGCAGGCAGCGAGTGGGAGGAGGTGGCTGTCACACTGAATGTAGCACAGGAGTGCAAGAAAAGAACTGACTGAAAAGTGGAAATGTAATTAGAAATTAAGCGGCACTCTGAGACCCTGAGGCCCTGCACAAATGCTTAAACTGCCGTCATCAACCACCACTATACATAGGTTTGACTTTGTCATTAGAAAGTCGAGTTCACAGCAGGCTAGAGCAAACTGGGATAATGTGATTTAAAGTTCAATCTTCGAAAGTGTGTTAGTACGGGATAAGCAGTTGGTAACTACTTTTAAACAGAGATAAAAGAGAGGCAATAGGATATGAAACATTATGTTGGTCTAGTGTGTGACTTAAGGTGGCAAACTTTTGTGGACCTAGTTCAGAAACCACTTGTAGTTTGCCACATTTTTGGTGTGATTAACGACAAGGACTATGGAGATTTACCAGCTCACACTATTTGCCTGTCATTTGGGGTGTGCATGAGAGAGTGCAGGGTGTTTAGAGACTGGGCTCACCAGCCAGTCACACACACGGCGTTAAAAAGTTGCCTGCAGATCAATCTAAAGTTTAGAGATCCATTGCTGTAATTACAGGCTGAGGCTGATAATGAGATGCTGAGTCCAACTTGATTCCAGATCGTAGTTGTACCACACATACACATATACACACACACACACACACACACACAGAGGTAACTTTATGTGATACATTTCAACTGAATCTCACAAAATAAGAACGAAGCAGGTAAAATCACCATGGCAACCTTTGAGGGCCCAGGTGTTTTTAAATGAGATTAAAGCAACATCTCCTGTAGGATGCTTGTGGTGTTTATCACCTGCTTTACTGTCAAAGACTGCAGATCATTTACTTTGCATCTGTTCCCCTATTCACTCTCCCCATTTAACTGAAAAGGCGCATGGACCAGCCCAAAGCCACACTGTCTCTGGCTCTCTGAGAGAGACAGGGGCTCGGCGCAGCCACGATAAAAAATAGTTGTCTTCTTATTTTTCAGTCACGCAACATACTCGCCATGACTGGGAATTATACCTCCCACCTCCCATTCCAAAGTCAATGGCATTACCCACTGACCTATCCAGCTGGATGTGTTGAGCCCTCTGTTCACCACTGTCTCCTTCAGTGATGGAAGATAGCAGTTTCCCATCTGCCATCTTGGCTGCTGTCTCCTTAGGCAGGATTTGAACATACAGTACAGAGCCATGTTGAACATTTTGACCTAGTTTTATATCCTTGACCACATTATATTTTTTTCGTTTGAAATGTTGAAAAGTCAGTAACATCATCAGCATTTAAGAAGGAAATAAGGAACTGACACATTAAGGAGACTCCCTAATTATGGCGAGCTATCCTCTAGTCTGTTTTCAGATGACCTTTATGTTTGGTGTTACTGTGTCAAGCAGGATGTCAGAAGTGCAAACCTTTAAATACACACACCACAGTTTTGTGTTAATATTGTGAGTACTGCAATACCTGCATAAGCAAGAAATTAGTTTTTAATAATCCCATGCACTCACTCACACACACACACACACACACACACACACACACACACACACACACACACACACACACAAACGGAGAGAGAGAGAGATAGAGAATACTGTCACTTTTCTTTGCCCCAGTCTGGAATATATTGCAGTGTTTGGATACTGAGCTGAGAATAACATTAGCATACTTTACTCAGCTGACGTCTTTGAATTGTCAACAGCCTATCCATCACTAACTGGTCTTACCTATTCAAACACACACACTCGTACCTCACGTAAGCTGCAAGGACATTCGTTGGCATAATACGTTCTGTAGTTTCTAACTCCAGCCTTTCCCATCACATATTGAATCTTAACCTGAACCTAATCATGACCCTTAGGCATGCACCATCCCATCATTAACAATGAGCCAATATGTCCCCACAACAAGAAAAACACCACAATGTCCTCACAACTCCATAATGTCCCCATAATTATGGTTTGAAACAAACTTTTTTGTCACAACCATAGAATGTACATGTGTACACACACACACACACACACACACACACACACACACACACACACACACAGTCATACAAAGAACATATTGTTTCCTAACACATGATACATCACAATTTATGCATACTGTATATGTATAACTCATGTATACCTCCCACATGCTCTCACCCACACAGCATGTTGTCACTATGTCCATGTGAATCCACATTGTTAGATATGTGGATTTCACATATTACTATTTATAAGTTTGTCCGAATGAATTAAAAGAATGAAAAGTCTTCAGTGATGAAGGAACACACCAACTTTTACTTTTACAGTTGTATTCCTTGTTGTCTGTTGGTGTCGCATTTTATTTAGGCTGCATCATTTTAAATGGATGTAATTTTGGCAGAAAGTTTTTTTTTAACTGCATCAGGCTGTATAGAAGGCTACTCCCTTACAGTGTCACTATGACAGTCCTTGTTAAGTCCCTTGCGGGTGGAATGGCTTTAGTAGTGTTGTATCTGAAGAGGACAACAGCATCTTGGCATCATGCTTCGTTGACATGGACACAGTGGTCTTCTCAGAAAGCTAATACTATTCTGTCAGGACTGTGTGCGAGTCCGACTGAACAGCCATGTCCATGATGTCTTCATTTAGCCAAGTTTCCTTGAAAACAAGGACAATGTAACATCTCATGTTGCCCCATCTTGTCCTCTTGGGTGATCAGATTTGCTGTTCAGGGAATGTAGATCTGTACAATGTAACAGGTACTGCCAACCGTTCACATATTTTTAGACCTGTCTCTGTTACAGTACTTGACAGAAAGAGACTCACTGATATTGGAGCACAAAAAGCACTGACCCATTGAAGCTGCTGTAGTCATATAGCCAGGCGCATGGCATGCACCCAGTTCTGTGCTTGTTCAAGTTGAAAGACTGGTTACTTTTCCTGTCAGTTCAATCTAAGAGTTTGTGTTTACAGTGGTCACTGTTCAAACACATTGGAGCAGTTAATGCTGCAGTGTTAACTGCTCTCAGTTCAATTTAAAAGCATACCGTTTACAAAACACCTCGTGGCTTTTATTTGAAGTGACCATAGGGAATGCAAATCATTTATTGCCAGAATTACAGTGGTTTGGGAGGAGTTTTTTTTTCTGTTGTATCAGTTTTATTGATGACAGGGAGGAGGCGAGTGAGGAGGAGTAGAGTGAAGAGTGTGATGCACTGAGGCTTATGAAAAGATAATAAATATTTCACAACTAGTTTGCTAAATCCAGCCCTTCACTAACTTTGATCCATTCATCCAACAGTTAGAACCACAGTCAATACAAACATGTCTCTGCTAAATCTGTTGCCAGGAGTGAATTGGTGTAGTCAGCAATAGCACATGTTTGATCTCCCTTCCAGCAGTGAATGAAACGAGCCTTAGTGGAGAAGTGTTGATCAGAGAGATAAACAAAAAGACCTGAAATCTTTCCTGTTGTCCTTGAACTTTTTAACTGCCCCTTATACATGACATCTGCATCTACTGCATCACTTATAATGTAATGTTTACATTACAATGTGTTGTCCCCTTTTTTCTTCTTTTATTGTCAGGATATATACATATACAGACAAATCAATATATAGACAAACCACAAAATAAATGGCTAAAGCCCCTCACATCTATGGACCATCTTTAATTCAAGGCAAATTCGTTATATGATCCAAAATTCTTCTATGGCCTCCATATGCTTGTGTACAGAATATGTCACTTACATCTTACAGCTTTCTGCCGCACATTAAGGTCCAATCTGCCTGCTGTCTAATTCTGGAGTACATCCAGGATGTATCTGGAGTCACAATAAATTGTGGGAGCATGGCATTTGTCATCTTTGTGAGATTGCACAAATGTAAAACACAAATGAAAAAATACAGCCACTTAAGCATGGCCATTCCAGTGAGCACAGGGAGGAGATTTTTCTGCGCAGATGAGGAATGCTTTGCTAATATGACAGACGTATTACCAGTAACGATCCAGCAGACAAATGATGCAGCAGCCGATTCAATTTAACATCTACATTAGCCTTGTGATGTAATTTAGAGGATACATGCACACTCATTTTCCACCCCACACACACACACACGCGCGCACACACACGGCTACCATCAACACAAGTGCATGCACTTTTATATGCACTTATGCTGAGTAACACGTGAATCCCCTGTTTTTATCCTTCCTCTCCTATACACACAAATGCACGTACATGCCCTGGCACACACACACAGACACTCACACACCCACACACACACACACGCTCAGGCTGTTATGAATCCCATGGAACTCAGATAATGATGAAAGATGGAGAGAGCCTGACGATTATTTGATGACCATGCTGATATTAGCTCCTCATCCAGCATGCTGCCAGCACACCTCACATTAGGTACACTTAACAGTTTCTCTTAACAACACGTCATTTGCATTCACTCCACACTGACAGTCACACAAAGATGTTTTCAGCTTCTCCATTGCAGTTGAGCTGATATAAGCATTGCACCATAAAATCAGTTGCTTTAACATGCATTAATTATCTACTTTTTTTCCATCAGACATGACCTCACTGACCTTTACAGAGAACAATCAAGATATTATGATTATTATAGAGAGAGAAACCCAACAGTTCCCACCATGAACCCAACCTGCAACAGCACAGTCCAGAGAAAATACAGTTACTGACATGGAGTGGAGAGATGTAATCAGAGAGAGAGAGAGAGAGAGAAAAGAAGTTGCTTCATGGTAGTTCCCCTGGCAATCTAGGCCTACAGCAGTTTAACTAAAGAATGGTTCACACCTAGGCATGCTATAACTACGCCTTATCAAAGAGGTTAGTTTGATGCCTGATCTTGAAAGTAGAGAGGGTGTCTCCTGAACGCTGACTGGGAGCTGCTTCCATAAAAGAGGAGCCTGATAGCAGAAGTCTCTGCCCCCCATTTGACTCCAGAGAGCAGAGTCTTCTGAGGTAATAGATCCTGGGAGCCCTTTAATATAATAGTTCAGGTTATTTGACATGGGGTTATATGAGGTACTTAACTATAGTCAGTGTATAACTGCAGTAGAACCATTTTGGAGAAGCAGTTAACAGTACCAGCACAGAAGCTGAGCGTGTACCCCTACGGATCGTTCTCACTCTCTCTCTGACTGTTGTGTTGCATAGACATTTATCTGGGTATGTTTGAATGGATAAGGACAGGGGGTGATTTATTTTCCTATTTGGATCCCTTTTCAAGTTAACATGGTTCACATGTAGAAGGATTTCAGCAACACCAAGAACCAAGAACTGTTTTCAAACATTTATTTTAACCAAAATCAGCAAGAATCTGAATCCAGCTGACAGCTGATGTTAGCAGCTAAAATGACTCACAGCGGTGGGGGCCCCCATTAAAAAAACATTAATTTATTCATTCATTCAAGCCTTTATTTACAGGGAGATGCCTATGACATCAAGCCCCCTTTTCAAGGACATTCTGGAAAATAATACCGGCTATAACACAAGAGACATTAAACCAAGCGCATGAAAACAATTTCAAATGGATAAGCAACAGTGTGGAGAGCCAAGTACATCGAGGTAGATAACTGATCATTGATTGAAAAATACTTAAGGTTAAATGAATTAAAGGAAAAGCAGTTTATTGCTTTATCAAACCTCAATCACTTTACAGAAGTTGCTTGCAGACTAATTTTCTACATGATCCAGAAATATTTTTTTTCAAGAGGAGTGAATAGGAACCGGAAGCAGAAACAGTCCAATGATGCTGATGGTTTCTTGGCCAATATGGAACAAGGACGGGTGGAGACATGAAAAAAGAAATAAAATTAACACAAAATAAATATTTTTAAGATCTTTAAGTGACTCAAGTGTAATTGTCGAAGACACATTGTTGTTTTTAACATGTGACAAGAAGAAACATGGCAGTACATTTTTCGCCTCTGTGTTTTTTCATCAGCCCAGGCGTGAATTTGTCCTCCATCCACTCATCCTGTCAGTCTGTTTCCGCTATTCTTAGTAGGTCCGTCTGTCACTGTGGTCTCCCTGGACACCGTGCCTTCAGACACACTGTTCCCATCTGACAAACCATTCTTACCTCCCATCCAGACAGGACAGATTAAATTGGTCATGGTGGAATTCAACGGCTTTGTGTTTAATTAACACCAGACGTCATTCTATAAGAGCTGCTGGGAGATGTAAATATGCAAAGGTTCCCATTTGGCTCAGCAGAGTGATGGTAAATGAGAGAGTACAATATGGAGACTGTCTAAGGTGTTCAGTGTGGGGCGGAAAGACAGATGATGGAGGAAACAGACTCAGACCCCCCCCCCCAGATTGACATGTGACCTAGGGTCAGCCATTTGCAATCTCAAGGCTTCCCTCTAGACTCGTCTTTAAGTCTCCTATGATTATTATTTATTTCAATATGTTTTTCCTGCTGTGGCTGAGAATGGTAAATGCATTGTTATGGTACATTCGCACCGAAACCGCTGGGAGCGTCCTGGCGGCAAGCAGCCATTCATTTTCAGTGGATGCTTGAATCGACAGGTGTCCGGAGCGTCGGCACCAGCGGGCGCTACGATGTGAGCATCCAAAGGGTCAATTTGAAGTTGAGAGAAGCTCAACTTTATGCAAATAAAGTCAACCCTTCTCAAGCTCAACTTTATTTGAGCCAAAGCAGCAGCGAACTGCAGACCAGGATTCTCACAGGGGGAGAAATTGAGAGAGCCTGAATAGACACATCTGCAGTGCTGCTTGAAAGTCCCACCCCTCTGGCCGCCAGCCTGCTAGAGCTGGCAGGCGGCACGATGCCAGCGACCAGAGCATCCGCAGACACTTAGGATTCTTTTGGACTTCAAATACAGTAAATGTAAGAACAAATACTCCCAGCACAAATGCAACAGAATAAGCTACTTTTATCCAGACAACACGATGGAATGGTTCATCCTGCCTGTAGGGGGAGTAGTGGAATAGCCAGACCGGGGAGACAGTAGATGTCTGTGAACTCATCATTTTCCTAGTTGTTTGTATTTGTCTTTACCTTTCTGTTTAGATGGGAAATAAGGCTACTAATATTAAATTCAGAGGTGATTCCCAGTTTGCAATATTGAAGTGTTGATGACATCAATGCAGACTGGTATGTACCATCAGAGATACTTACTGTGATTAGCAAAAAGTCCAATCTAATCCAATCCATTTTCTTTATAGAGCACATTTAAAAACAACCAAGTTGACCAAAGTGCTTTACACAAACATAAAAATAAATAAAACCAACATGCTAACTGAGAGGAGGAGGGAAATGAAAGGTGCTGTGAAACACCTGCGTCTGGCTATTTTTGGAAATGTATGGACAACGCATGGTAGGCTGATTACAACTGCAGGATAGATGGATGGATGGATGAACGGATGGATGGATGGATGGATGGATGGATGGGTGGGTGGGTGGGTGGGTGGATGGATGGCCCAGACCCCTGTCAGTCATATTCCCAGCCATCTTGTCCAGTCTTCTTCTATTCAGGTCAGACATGCTACAGTCTGCTGGGGCTGCAGCATGTCTACCTAAAACAGTCCACTGATCACCACTGACTGATGGAGCAAGTGCAGCATTTCATTGCAGACGTCAAAGGACTAAACTCAGAGATGTATTTAAAGTCTGTCGTATACATAGTGAACAGGAACAGAGCCAGAACAGTCCCCTGTGGAGCCCCAGTGCTGCTCATCACTGTCTCTGAGACACAGTTTCTCAGCCTGACGTACTGTAGTCATCATGTCAGATAATCCACAATCTAGGACATGAAGCAGGGATCCACCCCCATCCCTTTGATGGATGTCATACCTTGTTTGTTACATAATCATATATTACAGATACAGTGCAAGAACATTACAGTAATAGACTGCAGGTAGTGAAAGAGGTAAATCGAAAAGCAATCTGTTAATCTGTAAATATACTGATGTAAACTATAGATTCATTTATTGCTGACAACCTGAGTTTAGCACAAATTATGTCAACGACGAACAACAGCGACTGCCCTGAAACTGAATCTATCTACTGGAAACATCAGAAAGGAGGCTCAGCCTCCCCACATTAAATACAAGATGTGTCAGGTTTTGTTTAGAGACTACCACCTGAGAAGCTAATGCAAGTTTTCACCCACTCTGTTTGATTAAAAGTTAAAATGATCAAAGCGAGTAAAGATACAGGGCCAGGTGAAATATGTATAAGCACATTAGGATACTGTGCAGATCTTTGTGATGTATTTCAAAGCCTGTTTCAGCTCTTTTTAAGGGCGACATTCACCCTCTTGCAACATGTCATGTGAAGTCTTTAAAATTCTGTAAAGAGAAATGAACAGGTGGTGGTAACACAAAGTTAAATGCATATTCTCCATTACTGCTGAAAAGGAATAGGTCAACAAAGGGCACTATCCAAACATCATAAACCCATAAAGGTGCAGCAGCCTCATTAACATATGGACTGATATGTAGAGCAAAGTGGAATACTAATGAGCCTCTCACAATTACCTGCTGAGGTTGGTGAGGACAAGATGCATGTGTTATTCTGTCTCTAATCCAGATACTGTACAAACTATGCACAATGTCAGCTGTAATATTATACAATGCAGCACAGCACCTAGCAAAGATAAGAACCCTGGATGTTAAATTTGCAGTTCCTTTAATGACCACTAGAGTCTGGCGCCAAAAGCGAGTCAATCACCATAGACTTCTGTGGTAAAGTTGATGTTTAAGTTGACATGGATCCTCATTACTGTAATTTAATCATCTCATTCATTAGTCATTTGGTGTGTGCTGGATGGATATCACAGGGTGTGTTCTGTCACACCTTGCTGTTAGGCAAGCAGTGTCTAGCACTGTGTAAGCTGATAGACATTGAGAATCAAATGAGAATGAGTCAGAGTGACTGTATGTGCACACACAGGCTCAGTAGTGCAAGTTTAACAAAAAATGAAAGACTTCTGAAATCAGAGTATTTCATTAGGATGTCACAGCTGCTCCTCCCCAACCTTCCCGAGGTCCTCATGGAGGGGAACAGATTCCATGGGTGGGATCAGAAGAGGCAAAGGGGAGCAGGTGGAGGAAAAGGAAGCCATCTGTGACCTTCCTTAACCTGGGATTCTTTGTGGAAGGACAGAGTTGAAAAACAGAAAGAGAACAGCATAAAGAAAGAAAAAAGTGATGGCATGGGGTTAGGAGAAAGAGAGTGGGGGTTAGAATAGTTGTGTAGAAGGAGAACTTGACAAAGACGATCCCTGGGGTTGTCTTCACGTGTGTGTGTGTGCGTGAGTGAGTGTGTGTGTGTGTGTGTGTGTGTGTAATGAGCATAGTGGGCTGTTGAAGCGCTCATGTTGAATCCCTCAAACAGCGAAGAGACAATAGTGTAGCTGCAAAGGGAGGACAGAGAGAGAGAGAGAGAGAGAGAGAAGTCGTTATGGACACAATAACACATACATATGTAGGGAACCTCATGCACACACACACCCAAACACACACACAGAGTGAATCAGTGAGCTAAAACTGTCACAGTGAGAGAAGGTTCCAGTGGGTGCCAAGCTGTGTCCCTGTGGATTAGAAAAATGCTGGTGGCATTTGATATGTGCGTGCACAGACACAAACACACACACACATAGACACACACACACAGCTAAAGGCTCAAACTATGGTCCATAACAGGATTCACAAACCCCAGCTGCTACCTCTCTCACCCTTCAGTCTGCTTTCTAATTAGTTTGAGGCTTTTGCTATCGTGTTGGTATGTGCGGCCGTTTGGCCTTCTCAAAATTATGTTAACCATGTAGTGACATTTCGAAATGAAAGAAAGCAACTTCTGGTCCTACCACTATGCTTTTCTATAACACACTGTACATCTTGTACACTAGTACACATTATTTCAGCATACCACAGTCAAATCAACCACCTAAGCAACCAGTAACCATGGAGGCATCGTATCTGACTCAGTGCAGACAAAGAGTCATCGTTACGAGCTTCTTTTTGATTAGATTGCAACAATGATTTTGTTTAACTCAGTGTCTCAGTTTTGTTTTAATGCTTTTTTTTTTTTTTTCCCAAAATTGTAATATGCAAACAGTAATTTCAGATGGATGTCCCAAAAAGATAAAATGTTGCATCTTTTTCCTTCTGTGTTTTATTTGAAGTGTTGCTCCATAAGGAGGACATACATACATACTGTATATGTGGTTTTAAGAACCAAAAATGTCAAGGTGATTGTACATCTCCTCTCTTAAGCCTCTCACTGGAGCTCTAGCAATTAACCAAAGATCAATGGTTTAGTCAGAGAGTCAGAGAGGAGGCTCTGACCCTCTCCTCTGATTGACTTACTGTTTTCTGAGTGATCCCATAAAAAAAATATAGCAGACTTCAGGTAAACACTCATAGACAGGAGGGAGGGACTTGGTGCCTGGCAGAGAGAGAGAGACTGCTTTGTTCCCACAAGTTGTGATGGCTGGTTTGAAAGCTCAGTTTCTAAATGCAGGCTGTGTGAGTTTCTTATTCTGCAGCTTTGATACTTTCACAGTATAGAGAACACAGACTAACTTTACAATCAAACTACACAAAGAAATTTACCTTTACTTAAAGTAGTATGGAAAGTTAAAGTTTCTATCAGTAGTTGAAGTTAGAGATGTTTTTCATATAAACTAGGTTAGGGTACAGTTACATTTGAATTAAAACTGAATGGATAAAGAAAGACATGTCCTCAAGATTACTGTCCCAGTGAAACTTTCATAAACAAGTCCGATATTAAAACTTAGCCTCTTCCAATCAGTCCTTCTTAAGCTGGGCAGTCCAGATGTTCTCCTCCCAAGTTAGTTGTCCATCAAGTTAGACTTATTTGCCATAAAGTGCCATATGAATGATTATGAAATGCATTTCCTATTGTACCTTTAATCATCTGTTTCTCTCTTGCTCTTTCAGTATTTTCCAAGCTTGATTCCAATCTATAGTTTGCACTGGTTTAATACAAACGCTGGCCAGTGATGAGGCTTTCAGTGGTATTAATTAATGCCTCAATGTGGGACAGTGATAGATAAGACACACCACCCAACAGTGCTGGACTGTGCCAAGACGCCAAAGCTCCACAAAACAAACTGCTGACTAGCTCCAGCAAACACTGACTGCCACAGAGAGACAGAGATGCTTAACCGAGGTGGTGCATAACATAAAACCGGCCTTTACTTTGATTTCCTCCCAAAAAAGATTAGAGTGATGTTTTGCACCTCACCTCTCTCTGTTTGTGGTTGCATTGCTGCAGGTGATTCTCCAAACCAATCAGTCTCGCTCTTCATCAGACCAAGGGATAGATGAATTAGACAAATTGATTGTTGGTGTAGTGTTTGTGTCTCTAGCTTTGTGAAAGACTGATGAGAAGGCTTTTTGAATTGGTCACTTCTTTCTCTCATTTCTCAGTGAAGCTCAGAGATTTTTTCCCATAGCAAAGGACATAAGAGTTATTAGTCTGTGTTGAGTTCTCTACTACATATTTATTTGTTTTGAGTTCAGATTACATTGATACGTAAGTTTGATCTCTTTCTTTGCCCTGCGTTAACTGCAAACCCATGCTGTATCACTTAATGTTTATTGTTTGTAACTGTAATGAAGCTGGCTGTACTGATTGGTTTTATGTTTTTGAACTGCTGCATAGTTTGGTTCCTGTAGGCTAGATCAAAATTCCCTTGCATTTTCCCAACATAGTGCAGTGTTTGCATCTATGAATGCAATGCAGTCTCAGTTTGTGCACTTACAGTATATACAGTACCAGTCTGTTTACTGGATGGGAGTCAAAGATATTCAAGTGCACATTCTTCCACATAAATATCATATTAGCTGTGAGGTGGAGAGAGAAAGAGAAAAAGGATGAAAGGAAGACGGCAGGAAAACTTCCAAGAAAATGTGGAGTTTATTTTCTCGACGGTGATGAAACACTGAGCAGGAAGCAGAGTGGAAAAAGGGAAAATAAGCACTTTGCAGTTGTTCACGCAGCACAAGAAACTTCAACACTCCTGCTTTTAGACAATTAGAGTGTGTGCTGCTGTTGCGGAGAATATGCAGCCACACACACACCTACTGTATGATGATGCTTGGGTTGAGATTTGAGAAGGAATCATGTCTTTGTTGAAGCGCTCACATACACAGAGCCCATTCAAACACCCTCACTGGTGGATTGTAAGATGTCTTTTTTTCTCCTGCTCCACTGACAGCTTGTCAGCTAGGGTTCAGTGGTCATGGAAATTACAGCTGTATGTGTGTGTGTGTGTGTGTGGCGTAATACTGCTGATCAGTCTATCTGTGATATGCTCCAATAACGACACATCTTCCTATATTGCTCTCTACAATGAACCTGGCTTGTTTGGTTTTTCTGTGTGTGTGTGTGTCTGTGTGTCTGAATGTCTGTGTGTCTGTGCATGCATGTTTGCATGCGTTTTGAAATACTGTAAAACACACTGACCTGACCACATCAGTGTGAAGACCAGTTCACCTTCCACTAAGCTCAGCAGCAAGTATTATTTTTGGAATATGCAGTGTGTTCAGAAAGTTTTCAGATCCCCACAGTGTTTTCACATTGTGTCGCGTTGCTGCTGAAGTCATTGAATTTAAATGTTCTTTCTTCAGTCGACACACAATGGACCATAACAAAGTCAAAACAAATGATTGAAGATGGGATTTTTTTTTTTTTTTTCAAATTTATCAAAAAGGAAAAACTGATTCATCACATTGACATAAATATTCCAAACCTTTTATTCTTGACTTGGGACAGTGTTGTCAGCGATCACAACCTTCAGCTTATTTGGGGCTGATGAGATAAGCTTTGTACATTTGGATTTGGGGATTTGATCCTCTCTGCCTCTGACAGGTTGGATGTAGACCATTAGACCCCTTCCTCCCACACACACACTGACACACACAGCCTGATGCCATTGCCATCATGGTTCATCAGACCAGAGAGTCTTGTTTCTCACAGTGTCACAGTCCTTAAGCTACTTTTTAACAAAGTGTCACTGAGGAAAGGCTTTGTCTGGACACTGTAGTGAAACCCAGAGCAGCTGTGAAGGTTGTCCTTCTGGAAGTTTCTCCATCTTCACACAGGAGCTCTGGAGCTCAGCCAACCTGATCATCAGGTGTTTGGTCCTGTTCCAGACTTCTTCATGTCAGAATGAAGTTCACTGAGCTCAGGGAAGTGCAACAGAAATGTTTCTGAGCTGCGACACATTCCTGTCACTGAGTTCAGCAGGCAGCTTCTCCTTCGTCATGGCTTCAGTTGTGATCTGACTTGTCAGCTGTCAGACCTGAGACACTGAGACAGGTGTGTGTCTTTCCACATTATGTCCAATCAGCTGAGTTCACCACAGATGGACTCTAATCAAGTGCAGAAACATCTCAGAGACAATCCAGGGAAGCTGAATTTCAATGTCACAGTAAAGAATACTGAATACTAATACTTAATACTTAGGCTTTAGATATTTTAGTTAAAAACTTTCTAATAATTTTGCAAAAATAAAATAAATAAAGGAAAGAAATTGATTTCTATATTTTAATTCTGACAGTGTGGAGTGCTGAGCGGAGACTAATGAAGGAACAATTTTTAGCATGAGACTGCAAAAGAATAATATATGAAAAAGTGAAGGGGTGTGAATACTTTCTGAATGCGCTTTATAACATTAAACATTTTCAGCAGATTTTTAGAATGAATTACTTCAGTGAATATAAGTTACATTACATGATATAATCAGTTAAATTAATTAAAATTAATTAAAATTTAAAAAAGAGAACTGTGTGGTGGAAATTTTGATTTAATTGTGTGTGTGTGTGTGTGTGTGTGTGTACAATTGAACTTTTGTTGGTACAACTTTATGCAGACAAATTGTTTCAAGAAAAGTACTTGCAATCCTACACCAACTAAAGTTGTGATTCATAAAAAAGAGTATTCATATTTATATGTTTCATTGTTTGTTTTAAACAAAATTCTTTTTTTCTGTTTTGATGTTGATGACAGACATGATTTCTGATTTCTAAACTATCAGTACTAAAATATTTTGGTCAACTTATCACAAGCAAATGATTTGATGTTATTCATGTCAGAAGACGACGATTCCCAAAGTGGCTCTTCAAACTTTCTGCCTTCCACCCGACACAAAGCATTAATATTCATCAACAGAGATGAGGTGTATAAAATCCACATGTTAATATTCATCGACAGGAACACGGTAAAAGCACCGTTTTCCCTTTTGTAACTGACACTGGAATGACACAGGTTTTGTTACTCCTGTTTCTGAGCTCGTCGGACAAACGTCTGTGTATGCTGTTGAACAATGTAATATTCATGCTTCACGGCCCTGCAATGACAAGGGTTTAAAATATGGAAATGCTTCTCGTTAATGCAGCTGTACACTCACTATTAAAAAGCATCAACAACCCAAATAAATGAAGACAAGACTCTTGATTTGTCGATCCCACGGTGACACGAGGTGACACACATGGCAGTTAAGCAAACTTAAAAATATTCTAGAAATTATGAACAAAACAGTTTAAACACAGACACCAGCATTTATCATCCAGCTACAGTAATTAAAGCTACAATTAATATTGATATCAATAATATTAACACACTTCAGAAATGACATTATTCTCCCTTTGAACTGTTACCATTCACTCATTGATAACTGTTAATAATTATAATAGTCAAGTAACTCCAACAACAACTACGAGCTACAGATGGAGTTTTCCTTTAGTTAAGTACAAAACTCGAGGTAACAAGGTTCAAAAGTCAGTTATTGTTCTTCAGGTTTTGTAATTGTCAATTTATATTTCCACACTGCAGAAAACTTAAGATAATAATATTCATTTTGGAAAAGTGAAATACTTGTGTAAAAGTACAAGATGCATACAGTAATGGAAGTGTGGAGATGAAAAAATAGCAACGAATTCAATCAATTTGAAGATACTTTAATTTTACAGATGCAGACTCATCGACTATCATTCTTGTAAATCATAGTTTGTTTTTTTTTTGATTTTCTTAAAGACTTGTGGCGTGTCACACATGGGCTATGAGAATTTTAAAAAATTGAAATTGAAATGATCCAATCATGACCTGTTATTGATAACTGTTGGTTATATAACAGTACAGAGTTAAAATACAGTAATGCCTGTCAAAAAAAATAATGACAGAATAATACAGAATAATAAAATGGAAGAGTAAAACCAATTGTCCAAATTAATTAATTATTGAGTGTGACCTGTAAAAATCAATCAACTGATACATCTGTGTGTGTGTGTGTGTGTGTGTCAATACAAGCTCAGTATATTACAGATGATGATATACATGGCAAACTTCTACTGCAACTGAATCTACTTCTACTCATGTGTCTAAAAGAAGTTTCTCAGCTATAATATTAGTAAAAAAAAAAAAAATCACAAAAATGCTTATGTCTGTGTGTAAGGTGTAAGTGTTGTCTTTTTTTTCTTTATTTTTTTTACATAGCAAAAAAAACAAAACATTGAAAGCTAAGGAAGACATGGAACGATGTGAAGGAGTGAGTGTGGATGCAGTGTGTGTGTGTGTGTGTGTGTGTGTGTGCAGGTTGGTGGGTGGGTGCAGTAGTGACAGTAGAGCCTTGTGCACCCTGCACTGTCGATCCACAGCTTTTATTCCTGGAATTATTCATGTGCAGACAGATATAGAAACTGGCCTACATATATCAATACTCGAAGTCAATAGTCTTCCTTGTTAAAAAGGAACTGTGGTCCACTCTGTGTGGTTCACCTCTCATATGATGGATATGATGCAGTTTGATCACATATTTATTACAGACGTGGTCAGTAATGGACTGCCTGTGGGAAGCCCTTAACCAGAATTGACTCCATGTATCATTGCTCTAACTTTGCATATTGGTGATTCTAGGTGGCTGAAAGATTTGCTCAGAAATCCTGCAGGATGAGGTCAGTAAATGACATTATGTGCTGTAAAAATCCACTTTGTAGCCAAGTTAATTTTTTCATTTGGATTCATCGTCATGTGTGCAGAGGACTTCCCACCAGCTCTAATTAGAGTATACAGGCAGCGATCAGTGGCGACAGGATGCCCTTGTTTGTTGGAGCCTTGCCCCATTTTGTTTTGTTTATAATGTCTGAAATATGTGATGAATCAAATCAAATCAAACTTTATTTATAGAGCACTTTTCATACATTAAAAATGTAACAAAGTGCTTTACATGTTTAAAAGCAGCCACCCCCTCAGCCACCCCCATAACTCCCCAACCCCACACCCCTAGACCCCCCACCCCAGCACACATTCACACGCACCTTCACATGCACACACACACACACACATTACGGTATTACAGTAATTAATTACAGTAGATGTTAGCAAATCACAGGAAGTGGTTTGTGACAGATAATCCATTTCACTATGCTGATTTTTCTGACTTTCAGAGCAAATCATGACACTGTAGGAAAAGTGTCCGTGATCTGCAGATGACTCAGCTGGTTCCCATATTTCAACCTTGACATTAATCTCTTTTCTAAAAGTCTGTGTCAGTTCAATTCCCAACTCACGCCAGCTAATCGGTCACCTCATATGAGTAGTGGAAATTAATGTTTTTATAATAAAATGGTATTTATAATGTTACACATTCACACACACATACACACACATACACACATACCACGCTGTATTTGCAGTATACTGATATTTAAGCATGGGGTTTGCAATGAAAAATCACTTCAAAATGAACATTTTCTCTGATTAAGGGTTAGAAAAATGCATTTCCTTTGTCACAAATGATTCTGTCAAAAAAAACAAAAAATACCAATTACCTCTTCTTTCAAATTGTGTTACTATGACATTTTATCATCACCACATTTATAGTATACTATGGTACTTTATTCTTGATAGATGAATTATGTTAAAATTTTTCCACTCTTCTGTCACTGTCACTTTTATTACTTGTTAGTCATTTTTAATACCATCACCATTATATATATGTTGTTGTGCATTCTTTTTAATATTCAAGTCCCATGGTTATTCAAGTTGTATTGACAGTGTGTAAAGTCACTGCTTTTTTTCTTTCTTTCTTTTTTCCTCTTATACGTTTTCTTCTTGTATTGCTGTTGCATGGAAATTTCCCCTTGAGGGATGACTGAAGTGTAATCTTATCTTGTCTTACTTTTACCTTAACTTACCTTCATGGTATCCTTTTTTGTGGTCAAAATATAGCCACTAAAGTAATTGTTGGTGTAACTGTGGAGATCTGAGGTAAAATATAATTAGATTAAAACCAAAAGAAATCATAAAAAAACAAACAAACAGCCTAATATTAACTTTTTTTTGGCTTATTTGATGAAATTTCATGTTTTTAAGTTTAATATCCATTCAGTAAATATTATGTGTGGAGCACTGCTTTCAAAATACAAGCTTTATTTTTCATCAGATGTGCTCTAATAGCAGGCTACATTATCCGAAATACAGAACAGAAGCTTCATCATCAATATTGTCTGAGGCACTGAGCCTCAGTGTGTTTGCCTGAGGACAGAACAAACATCATGTTCCACAATCACATCTGAATTGTTCAATTCGACAAAAATTCAGATACCAAATAAAAAGCCTTTCAAAAAGAATGACCTGTGGATAATCACTGGAATTTGATCTGCTCTAATCCTTTTGTGGTAAGAATCCATGTTAATTCTGTGCCACGGTCCTCTTTATACTTTTGCTCCTTTCTTTCTGCGTGTTACTATGTATCATCCCTCGCCCCCTCAGCCTGAAGGTGCCAAAAACGTTTCCCCCACATGACATTGACCATCCTCCCATACCTCTTTGTCTGAGTCTCTCTTCTCTCCCTTCTTTTGTCTCACCTACAGAACAACTCCTGTAGTGTTTCGTGGAGTGCCACGGTCCAGCGACAAATTGTTCCTCCTTTAATAAACAACAGTTTTCTCCAAATTCACCTTCACCAGCCGTACACCAGCCACCACAACTCAGACAAAAAAAACTTGCATACTCTGTTTTCAGCTGTTTTGTAAAGGAACAAAAAAGGCAGTTGTGTTTACAACCGCAACTAATGGCAAACTGGGTGTAATGTAATGTAATGTAAATGTAAGTGGAAAACCGTGGATGCCCTTTCACTGTTCAACAAAGTGCCACGCAAGCGCTTTGATATCACAACCACAAAGCAGTACAGTGGATTAAACTTCTCAAACTCAACCACACATCACTTTCAGGTTTTTCTTTCTTGCATGTCTTTATCTTTATCATTATCTTTATCTTAATTTGTGTTATAGGTGTCCTTATGCCAGTGACATTTGTTTTTTTATATATGTTTCCCCTCCTTTCCCTTTTTTCCTTTTACCTTCAACTGCTCAACTTTTGTTTGTTTTTCCTTCAAATGTTGTATACCTGATAACTCAATATCATTAACTAATATAGGGTTGTTTTTTTCCCCCCTCTTATTGTTGAATCTCGTATTTAATTTTGAAAGTTTGCGTAATAAAGGACAAGCAAATATCTACAATATTTTTTGTAATACAACTTAATATGTGATGTGCAGTGATGACAAGTGACTGAAAAACTGAGTCATATGTAGGTAATTGGTCAGTTTCGTTATTGATCATATGTCTTGCATTGTTTTGATCCATCAGAATCTCAGTGATTTGGACTGGGCATGAATGCTGATATCAGCTGTCTGACTGTTTCTCAAAGTGCCGATCTTGACCTTAAGCAGTTGGTTTCATCAGGACAGTGACGTTCAGTGACCTCCTCAGTCTCAGTCTCCAGGCTTGAATCCAGTAGATCACCTTCAGGATGTCGTAGAACAGCAATGTGCAGCTGGCAGATGAGCAGAAATGATGTGATGCAGTCATGTCAACATGGACATAAACAAATTAGCCATAATCAAAAGTAGCTGCTTTAGTGCGGATGTGGTTTCAGTGTCATCACAACATGATGCAATTATATCCTCCAGCAGCAAAGTTCATCTACAGATACAGATACATAATACTCCATATAACGCCTCATTTAGCTGTTGTTTCTTGTTTGAGCCAAATAAATCTTAGTTTCCAGCCTGATGACCTTTGCCTCCACATCATCCCTCTCTGTGTGATCTCACTGATCATTCTCCTCAAAACACAGGCTAATACAGCAGAATCCCCCCCCAAAAAATCCTTCATAGACAATTTCCTCCCACTTTATCCTGCTGATTCTCTCTAAAATAAAGCGATGAAATGCATCCATCACTCGGCTGATAATGAAAGACGACGGAGACACTGCTTCCGGGATTTTATTTTGTACATTTAGCCGGAAAATGACTCTGAACTGTCATAAAGTGAAATTCTCTGATGGAAGCGTTTGTGTGTGAAAACGCTATGTCTCTCTGTGTGTGGATGTGTGTGCTCACGTTTATGTGTGTGTGTATGGCTTCCAGCCCCAGTCATCATGAATCATTGGTTTAAATGATCCTAGCATGCTAATTCCTGCTGATTCCTTTCCATGCTGTTATTATAAAAGTCAGCACAACAGTCATTAACAGTAGAAAACAGCTTAAAACTTTACCCATCTGACTCCTGAATGAACCCAGCGCAGCACGCCATGAAACATGACCCTGTGTGGGTGTGTTTGTGCGAGTGTGTGCCTGCGTGTGTGTATGTATGTGCGAGTGTGTGAGAGAGAGGGAGAGAGAGAGGGAGTGTGTGTGAGCTTCCTAATCCAGGATTTATTGGCCATTAGTACAGCCTGAAAGTCATTACAGTTCATTTTGCTGCTGGCTTGACGTTTTATTAGGACAAATACAGGCTTTTTGGATATGTGCGCGTGTGTATTTGTGTGTGTAAGAGTGTGTGTGCACGCTTTAGTGTTTATGAGCATGTTTGCATGTGAGTGTGTGTGAGTGACATTTTATCAGGACAAATTTCCCCATAGGGATCGAGGGCCATGATTTCTGAGAGCAGTAAAAAGACTAAAAAGCCTCAAGAAAGGAGAGATGGATAGATAATAGAGGGATTGACAGATGAATAGAGAGAGAGAGGAAGAACTGACATGAGGTGCAATGGACGGATGATGTGAAAGACAGATGGATAAACACAGAAATAATGGACAGATGGACAACAAGGGTAATGGGCAAATGGTGATGGGGAAGACACGTGGAGATAACTGTAAGGAAGCAGAGAGGAATAAAAATGAGGTAATGTAGATGGCACCGACGAATGGGGATCAACTGACCTGAACGACTTATGATCCAGTGTCATCTGGAGCCTTTGCATTGGGGGTGAGTGTGAGTGAGTGCTTCACAATGGAGCTACATAAATCATCCATTAACACCAAAAAGAGATTTGTTTACTGCAATTAACACACACTGCGTGATCTGAGGAAAACACAAATAATTCAAGTGGATCTGAAGCTTCCTAATTAAAGCAGTAGCAGTATAAGTGGATGCTTTTTTTTTTTTTTTTTTTTTTTTTAAGAAAAAAATATTTCATATTGATTTATTAGTTTACGTATGTGCCTGTTACACATATAGTACACACACATGGGCTTGCAACATCATTGATAATCTAGACTTAAGTTGAGAACCACATTACAAACCTAATATTCACATTTTTTCCTGTTTTTCTGTTGCTTTAACAAAAACGAAGAAAAGTCAACTGTTTTGTCTTTTACGGCAATTACACCAATTGAATTTCAGGCACGTCCACTTAACTCAAAGAAAATTTTCATTTTCACTTTCAAATTTAAACCTAAACTTAACCAAACACACAAAAACAAACACAGCCTTCACAGAATGAAACTCTGCTGTGTAATCAGTTTAATTAAATTCAATTTCATAGCAATGAAAAGAGGCAAAACCACAACAGCTGCCATTTGACTGTGCAACCATTGCTATTATGACTAGCCAGCCAGCTAGCGATAGCAACAATTGCTGACCACATTTCTAATATTGTTAGCTAAGGCTATGATGTGTAATGAAAACGGATATAGAACAATATGTAGCCATCAAGTTTGCGACAGATGGAGGAGAGGAAAAACTCACAGGGATCTCCCTGTCAGTAAAGCCAGACCAGTATTGGCTCCATGGTCCGACAGAGACAGAAATTCAGCCTTGGACATATCTGCAGGAATTGGCTGCACAAAAGACATTGACAGACTGATTGGGATTTGAGTTAGTAGTCTCCATACACAGTCCACCTGTTCGTTTGTCTCATCTCTTTCTTTGTCAGAGGCCTTTTTAGATGACAAACTGTATTCTTCTTCAGTGGGGGAAAGTGGAAGGTGGCTCTCACCTCAACTGAACTTTGCCAATGGTTTAAGGGCTCACATGGATAGCTACAAAAACAAAACAAAAAACAAACTTGATTCTCTACTCAGAACACCATTACTGCTATTTTTATGTAGAAAATAGTTGTTTGTTGCTTATTAATTAATGTTCCTAACATTATCTAACCATCACTGTGACCAAAGTTGTGCAAAACTCCAACTCCAACCTCGAAAATAAAATTGTTTGTTTGGCTTGCAAAATTTATACTTCTACTGGAGATAATTGTGGTGCAGTATTGATAAAAGTCAACACTGCTCAAGTCATCAATATTGGCAGAAGAAACACTGACAGAGTATTATTGTTGGCAGAGTGGAAAAGCTTTTCCAAGAGCATTTGGAGGATCTGCGGACAATGACAAGGCGAACACAGCAGCGCTGATTCAATTTACAATAAGCATGGATTGAGTCAGACTGCAGACCATCACACTCTGAATAACAGTACTCTACTGTAGTGATGTATCTGACTAATCTTGTCTTGCAGTGTGTGTGTGTGTTTGTGTGTGTGTGTGTTACATTTTGTCTATCTATGTAAATGAGAGTTAATTTTCATTCCTCCATTTCCTCCCATTCTCTCTGCATCCCTGCATTGCTTTTGCTCATACAATCAGATGCTGTGCAGCGCAGGAAACACACACACACACACACACACACACACACGCTAAAGAAACACCAATCATAATAAACCTTCAAGCAAAGAAGAAGAAATATTTAAACTGTGACAAGGAGAATGACAGAAACATATGTCAGAAAATACAATATATCAAGTCACAATGATCCATATCTGCCTAAAAGGAAGAGGCCTGTTCATTGCAGGAGCAGCACAGTGGAAAGCTCCACTATACACATCACCAGCATGTGCCACAAGTGCCCACATATAGAGGTAGTAAGGCTGAGAGAAATGCTCAGAGTAATTATTAGCAGACAGTTGCTGTAAGTGGCTTCAGTGAATGCACTTATTTATTTTCCAAGTCAGAGGAGCTAATTGGCTGCAAACTCTAATTGGCTCGAAGTAATTGTCCCAACAAATATATCAACTTTTAATTTGAAGCTGGCATCCCCACTTTGTTGGAATTCAGTGATATCCTCTTTTTCCCTGGAAAAATGCTTTATTTATTTATGTATTTATTTATTTTAAGCAAATTTAGTTGGGCTTTGTCCCAGTTCTGCAGTGATCTGTCTTCTAATTAGCACAATTAGCAGCTTGTTTTGACAGTGATCATGCTGATGTCAAATGTCACAGAAGAATGCTTCCTGTCCATGTCCAGGTTTACTGAATATCAACTATAAAAAAAGAGGAAACTTTACCCTGAGCATTTCCAAGTTTAAAGGTTTAATACAGTATAAAAGGGTTAGAGGCAAACACATTAAAAGCAGCTGATGTAAACGTCAGTCCAGACATACAGTGGAGGTACAGAGGGAGGGTAAACAATATGTTTCAATATGTAGTCCTTTTTGGATCGCTCAAATGGCTGCCTGACCATGTCATTACATCTTGTACTGATGCCTGGGACTGTGGCTCCAGGGAAACAGAGAGTAGTTGCATTGAAAAAGCAGTGATTTCCAATTATGGAATCAGCCACTATTAGTGTTGTTGGGCAGAAGAAGGGACAAGGAGGTGAATGCTGAGGATTATCCAGGGCATGAGCAAGATCCTCTGTGTGTGTGTCCAGGTAGGCCAGTGGCCACAGACTTGGGAAAGTGGTTCCCTGTCAATTCAGGGCTATAGGAAAATTGCCAGTGCATCAGAGCACATCCTCCTGAGGGGCAAGATGAGGTCCACGTAGTCAACTTCATGATTTAGGAGCAGATTACATGAACTTGACAGCCAGATCCCAGACAGCTGTGTTGTGGAAGGCTGCACTGACTGAGGCCAACTTCTGGGCTGTCTGCATGCCACCTCCATGAGGCAGGACCATACTCAATCCTTTATCCTTCTCATGCAGCTGGTTGGAGAGTCATCAGATATCCTCCTTAAGGTCAGCGACCTTTTTGTTTGCTTTTCTCAGCAGTACAGCATCATGAAGGCGTTTGATAGGCACAGCTGTTTTGAGTTTGCATGTTTTCTCTGTGCCTGTGCGGGATCTCTCACCCACACTGGTCTGTTTGATAACCTTGTATCCATTTCTTATAGATGGATGAACAACCCTATTCCTAAATACAAGCGCACGCATGCCCCCATTGTCAGCTGTGTAAATTATAAAGTGCCACTCTGAAACAGTCAAAAAATAAAGCAAACCTCCAGAGTATTCTCAACATTGAGTTCAGAGTGAAATCTGAAAAAGTTCCTCATAAATTTTCCAACGACTGTTACAGATGTGATGGAGTGCAGGATTAAAATTCACTTGGCTTTCATTTGGGTTGAACAATCATAAATGCACTCTCTCTCAGGAAACTATACGCTCCCAAACACTGCACTTATAAAGTTCTTCTCTTGCCCTCAGTTTTTGAACATGAATTAAATTTATAAATAGAGCCCTCCATGTCTGATCAAATCACATAAGCAACAGTGAATTGCTGCACTGCTCACAGCATCATATCTGTTGCTAGGGGAAACAGCAGCATCATAGAAACCAGGAATGGCTCTTATTTTTCTTATCCCCTTTCAGTTCATACTGTGCCAAGCTGGGGCTTTTATACCAGAATTGTTTATGTCTTCTAATCTTTTCTTATTAAAGAGTTTGGTACTTTTATTAACATTTCTCCACATTTTTTTTTTTCATCAGCATTTCACAGATTTTCATCAGAAAACATTAGTGCAGACAGAACACCAGGTGGAAGTGAGATCTGTGGGAGTGGGCAGAGAGACGCAGGTGTCAATATAACCTCAAATGTGTGAGGATCAAGGCTTTTAAGGTACCGCATTGAATCAATATAAACTTATCAGCCGTATAGCTAACACTTTAAGCTTTCAAACAGCCTCAGTTATCGTCACTTTGAACCTCATTACCAGAGGTTTGCAAGTCAGTTTGGCCTTGGGCTGATTTTTTCAGAGCCATTAGATGTTGGGTTAGAACAGGTTGGGAAAAAAAAGTGAAATTTTGTGACAGACTGTATCAGAGTGTCCTGTTTTAACTGCTCTGTCAAAGGTTCCAACTTTGGTTAAATTGTGCAAGACAGAAACAGAAAAAAGGCACAGTTGTGTGAGAATCTATAGAGAACAGTTTGCAAGTTCCCCAGACAGCTTGGACCACAGCCTGTTTTGAAAAAACAAAAAAGAAAACAAAGTGCAGTCCAGTTATCTTCATGTAACCAGTGTCACATTTAAAAGGTATAGAGTGACATCATTTTTCCATCGTAGCAACAACCGAGCAATGACACCCCTCAAGACAAACCAAAGAACAGGATTATTTGACAAAAGAAAGAAAGAAAGATCGATGAAACAGAAGAGTCAAGCTCACCTCATCTTATATTATACGTCAGCATCCACCACAGCCTCTGCAACAGTTTGCTTCTACATTGTTCTGATTGTCCAACAAAATGATGCACAGGATTGAAAAATAGCTCCCCAACCCCCTGCTTCACTAGTCAACCATCTTTCTCTCCCAGTCGTGTCACTGACTAGTTGAAAGGTTATTTGCACATTTTTGTGGAACAGCTGACAATATAAAAACTTCAAAACAACACGCTTTGCTTTTTCAACTGTAGGATTTCTAATCGATTTACTTCTGGGCTAATTTTAAACAATTACCACTCACTTCCCGCTGGAGGCGCAAACCGCTCACACTCCTCATCCACCTCATTCATCCAACTTTCAATGAAAAAGAAATATTTGGGATGTGCATTCTCTCCTCCCTGGAGCTCCACGCTGTATATATAGACTGTCTAGGCACATGAAAGGAAGCCCAACATGTTTATGATTATTTAATGCAGAGGGGTGTCATTTTTTCACAACAATGGCACATGGGGAAGAAAAGAAGTATTTACCAACTTTGCCTATTAGGTGCTCTACAGTGCAACAGCTCACTGTTGAGTGAAAGTGAGTGAATATATTTTATTTTTATACATTTAATATTTCATAGCTTATATTCCTTACTTTACCAATTAAGATCGCCCTGGGGGAAGTAGGACTCTGGCTCCCCATCTCTCTCTCTCTTCCCCTCTCCCTCTTTGACTCCCTCTGTCCCTCTCATTCCCTCCTCCTATGGCAGAGTGTCAATTAAAATGACATCTGGTGTCACTGTCACTGTCGATGAAATGACAAGTTTCTCCTGAAAGCCCTAATAGGATCGCCTCTCCACCACTCAACCCAAATCTCTGCTATAATTGTTTCACATTCAGTCATCAGCCAGTGTTTGAAACTTTGCCCCTGTTTTTTTTTTTTTTTTTTTTTACCCCACTCTCTACACTTCTCATTTTCTCCAAGGCTTCTTCACTCTCCCCCTGTGTCACGTTATCCTGCTTTTCCTTGCCCTATAATCATTTTACTTTAATTTTATTTCATTTTAATTTCATCAGACCGTACAGAAAGCAGCTTCACATCGCTGTCAGCGGCCACTAGAAATGAACAGATGCCCACAAAAGATAATGACAACACGACCTGCGGAGCCAGCAGATGCTTATTGGTGATGTGTGAGAACCAGTCAGGATTCATTAATGGTTGCAAAGAAAAGAAAAGAAAAAAATCCTCAACCCCACGAATCAAATGACACCTGAATGTATCACAAAATGCGGTTTAACAAGATGTGTATATTACCAAATGACAAAATATTGTCTTATTGGAATGTCAATGTTGTGAAAAATGTATGTATATATATTGTGTGTGTGTGTGTGTGTGTGTGTGTGTGTCTGTGTGTCTGTGTGTCTGTGTGTGTGTTTCTCACTTACTGTTAGTCCCACTTTCACACATGAATCAGGTATGACAAGGAGGATTTGAGTGATGGCAGAACTGTTAACTCTGTTAACATCATGTGGTCTAAATGCACACACACACACACACACACACACTCACACTCACTCACTCACACAAGCACGCACAGGCTGATGACACACGGACTGATGTTTGCTCATCTTCGCAATGTTCCACTCATGATGCCAAAGAGAAGGATTCAATTAAACAGGAACAAAAATACTGGAGCAGGATTGTGGAGGCTGCTAATAACTACATGCTGTTAAATTAGTTAAATTGTTTTAGTAATTGCTTTTAAAGGAGCAACACGCAGATACTTTCTCCTTTGTCAAAGTCAATTTCTGGAATGGAGTGAAGAGGAACAGAGCCAGAACGGTTCCCTGTGGAGCCCCAGTGCTGCTCATCACTGCCCCTGAGACACAGTTTCTCTGCCTGACATACTCTGGTCATGAGAAGCAGGGATCCACCCCCATCTCTGTGAGCCTGACTTTGATAACGGGGCATTGGATAGTGTTAAATGCACTTGAGAAATCAAAGACCATAATTCTCATGTAACCCTCTGGCTCATACACGTAAGAGGGCTTGATGGAGCGTATAAAGTACAGCATCATCCACTCCAATTTGTAGGCATCCTGCAGGTTCAACCTGTGGTCTCAGGAGGTGCTCCAGAGGCTTCCGTCTTCAGGGTCACCAGTCTGTAGTTATTAATATCACCTGGTTGTCCTACTTCATGTACTGGCACAAGACATGAGGTTTCCACTGGATTGGGATCCTCCCTGTTTGTAGACTTAAGTTGAAGATCCTCTGGAGAGACTCAGCGGAGCTGCACAGTCATTCAACAGCCTTGACAGCCTACTGCCATTTCTGAACTCCGTCCTCACCTCCTCTCTAAAAGACAGGACACTTGACCCCAGTGAGGAGGTAGTTGCAGCTGCAGTGTCAGGTTATGAAGGAGATGCCTTCTGAAGTGAGAAAGAACAGAAGAGGCTGTGAGCATGAATTCACAGATTCCCAATATATAGATGAAGCAGTATACATGCCTTTAATTTAACATTTGTAGGACTTATTTATATAGACAATGAAGTAGTGCCATGAAAATTACAGAATGAAAAACTTTAAAGTTTTCCATCCCCTGGATCCTTCAGACAGCTGGCAGGACTTACTTCCTTCCCCAACTTTTTCCCAAGCAACTGCCTAACACAACACTGCTGTCCACTGCCTGTTTGAACATCTGCCCAGTGCTTTCTACCTGGAGTGATGGGCATACTGTTGGACTAGACAAAGCACTGTTTTAACAGGCTGTTTACGGCGCCCTCGGCACCTCAGTTTAAAAAAAATGGCCTTTGAATAAATGTTACAACTAAAACCATCACAGTTAGTGCACTGCAGTGATTGAAACTTGTGTTGCTGTTCTAAATTTATGGCTTTTCCTTCTTTCTGTAATATGTTAAAAAGGTCATTTGGCACCATGGACAGAGAATACAAAAAACTTGAATTACCTCTGTGCAGAACTTCCCTCAAGGAATTTTAAAGATAATATGTTCACAAGATCAAACGGGCTCTGGCTGTTTCCAGCCAGAGGCACAAAGCAAGAAAAGAATGAATTCTACTCAAATCTTACGAAGGAATTCAGGTGATTTTTTTTTTTTTTTTTGTATTAAATTATTTGAAGCTGTAATGTACATATAAAAATCTAATGATAGACAGTTACACTGCCTAGTTCGATCCAAAAGAAGAATAGGACTAAAAAGGTCTCAGACAATAATGTTGTGCAGAAATAACAGAGCACGTCACATCTGGACAAGTTTGTTGGCAACATTTTAAGAAAAGACTCGGGGCTGAATATTTTCTTGAAACAGAATAAAGACAGAGACAATGACAAAAAAGAAGAAGAAGAAAAGAAGAAAGAAAACACACGTCTATACATACACACACACACACACACACATGCACACCCTGCGATCTACTGTTGACAGGTGGCTGGTACAGTGGTGCAGCTTCTCCTGGAACATCAGTGAGGATGTCTTTCAAGTATAATAAACAATAACGATATGCATTTGTGAACTTTTACTCCTTATTTATCAAATGGAAAAAAAAACATGACACCACTCTCACATCTTTATACAATCTAATACAAAATAGAGTTCGGAGATTTGCTCTGTGTTTAGAAAAACACCAGAGGTGAGTGAACATTAAATCCCAGAGTCTCATCCAAAGATTTGAATAATGAATGAAGGAGTCTGAGTTGAGCCGAGCTGAGCCAGCAGAGAGTAAGTGAGCAGGACTTTGGAGAGGTGTGAGTGTGAGTTCTCTCTCTGAATAAGAAAAACAAGCGAATATCATCCACTGACTGATGGAGGGTGTTTCTGCCTCTGCATCCATTACATTATTTAGCAGGTCTTTCACCCTCACTGTCCAGCAGCAGCTCTGAGCCTGAATTTAATTATAGGTCATGTCAGGTCTGTCTTATATTAATGGGTCAAGTCTCGTCTGAATGCGGGTAACATGTGATGATTTGTCTATACTCTTTATCTATGCTGGGCGAGGGCAGGGAACACCGGGGACAGGTCGCCAGTCTATCACAGGGCCAGAATATACAGACAAAAAAGGCACACGCACTCACACTTTCACACCTATGAGCAGTTTCAAGTCACCCACTGCACATAATAATGGACTGAGGGAGGAAGCTGGAGAACATGCAAACTCACAGAACACACAGAAAGGGCCCAGGCCTTGGAACTGAACCCAGAACCTTCTTGCTCTGAGGCGACAGTGGTAACTGTTGCACTACAATTTGTAATTAATTGTGAGTCACAGATTGGTTGAGGTTGAGCTTTGCTGATCTAATGCAGGTACAGGTTTCTAAACTGGACGTGTTTTGGAGATTTAAAAAATAACCTTATTAACCCAGAATCCAGTATGGATCATTTTGTGGTATTACTGTTTATGGATTATATGCAGACATAATCCTACTTCTCAGAAGAAAGGAAATATTTTGGCTCTGACCTTTGACCTCCCACCGATGGACAGAGATAACCCAAAAACATTACACCTCTGGCTCTGAGTGTCTGTGTGATTATTGATTGATGAGGCCAGATGCAGAAGGAACAGGAGGGTGCTCGTCCATCACGGCTGGACTCAAATTCTGATCATAGAGACAAACATGTGACAAGACAGTTTCTCAAGATCATTCAAATTCTTCAAATTTAAACATGTTAGGTCTGTTTTCTGTGTGTAATAAATAGTGATGATAGATCTGAATATGCTAAAATGCTATTTGTGGTGAGAGTCTCTTTCCTTTTAAAACATAGCACATTTACTCAGAGACATTTTGACTGATTTATCTGAGAACATTTATACACAGTGATTTTACTTCTGCTGTAAATGATCATTTCTGTCACAATGGTGATCAACTGCTCGTGAACTGGCATCGGCGTGCTGCCTCATCTCCAGTCAGTTTCTGTTACTGGAACAGTTTACTGCTGCTCTGTCTTTGACGATTAATGTTGCTGTTTTCTTCATCACAGTGACTAACTACCTGCTGTTTAAACTTCCACTAGTTCTGCTCCAGCAGATTGAGCAGTTGTTTAAATGCTTTTTGGATCTGCTAGTTACTTCAGCTCAGCAGTTAGTTCAGTCAGTCTCTCTCTCTCTCTCTCTCTCTCTCTCTCTCTCTCTCTGTATGTATGTCTTGTGAATGTGATTATACTTGTGTGTTTATCACCATGATGTACAGCTGTGCTCACGTGCCAAAGATGCTCTACCATGGAGAGGGCAGAGAAACACCAACAGCACTAACAAGACATCTTCTTTACACTATTCAGTTAGAAGGTCATTTGTAACTTTCAGCTGAGTTATCTGTATCTATGATGCATCTAAACAGTGACTTAAATTCCTCAAATAAACAATTGTTCAGTAGAAAGTCACATAACTGAATGATGCCTTCCTCCTTGAGGAACTTAAAAAGAAAGGGAAGTTTAGATACAAAAGTGAAAAATCTGAATTGAGAGGTGAGAGGAATTTGAGAAGAGGTTTAATTACAGCTACTTTTAAAGTTTGTGGTACATGTGCTGTTATAATAAAGAGAATCAATAATATCTAGTAAGAAGTGTTCACTGAGGGTAAAAGGTTGGACAGAACAGGATGTTGATATTAGCTGGTGGAGGTTGATTGGAGAGAAACTATTTGATTATATATCAGGAGCTACAGCCGTTACCATGGTTCCTTTGTCTGACAATGAGGGTTGAGGGCAGGTGGTGGTGAACTTTGCCTCTAATGGAGTTGTATTATGAAGCCATTATGACCGAGAGCTGTAGAAACAGATACAACAATATCCCTGTGACTCTGTGAGCCTGGCTAGGGAGCTGGAAAGAAACCTGGAGATGAGAGGCAAAGAGGATGTATTCACTTTGTCCTCTGACATGTTATTATTAGAGACAGGAGATGTAAAACTACACTGAAATATACTACAAATCAAAAACACAATGGGATGTTTATGGTAAAAAGAAGTTTCTCTGTCACTGAAATGACAAATAAATAGATCAATAAAAAAAAAATCACAGTCTCCAATAATTTAATTTTATTTATCTGATAAATAATGAGTGCACACATTTTTAGTTAATATGATCAAATGAACTTATATGTTACGTTTACATTTATCTGAATGAATGTGGATGATTACAGAACTGTAGAGTCCTCTGCAGACAAATCTGACCATGTCTTATTTAGGTTTTAGCTTGAAGCACTTTTTGGTGGGAAACAAAATCATCTAAGTCGAAACACCAGTTACCTCGAGGATACAACACAGAAAGAAAACTGACCAGCAGTACATTTCAGCTTTGTGCTTTGCCAGCAGTGGCACATCAAAGAAGAGAGAGAGACAGACAGGTGGATATAGAAGATGCAATTGGGCAACTATCAATATCCCACAGGCTGGCCAGCAGACTTCTGCTCCATTTACAGCAAACCCATCCTGTCTGAGACACAGCAGATGTTGTGAATGTGTGTGTGTGTGTGTGTGTGTGTGTCTGCGGATTGGGGACCTTGATTGCTTTGTGCTGACTTGTTCAGACTGATTTCAGATGTTTGTGTGAACACAGCTTTGTTTCTTCTTTAAGACGCTACCTGTCATCTGCCAAGGTAGTTGTGAAGTATTTCTGATGTACAGTAGATTCAGGGTTCTCAGCACATCCTGGATATAAACCACAGCAAAGGCCCAAGAGCTTACAAAATATTATCAAATTATAGATTTCATAAAGATTTCATATTTCATAAAGATTTCATATTAAGTGGGCTGGTGAGCATTGAGATTGAGTTTCATTAGGCTGTAGTACTACCAGTAGCAATAACAGTATTATTAATAGGATCATAACCAGCACCACTGGCAGCAGAGAAGTGGCACAAAGACATCTGTGGCCTGTGCTTATTGGATCTGTATGTAGTGTTATAGGACATATAAATCTGTATTTTGTAAATGTGAGAGGTATCTTGTCATCAATTTTGTGATTAAGTCAAATCTACCTTTTACTTTTGAGATTTGTACAGAGAAATTCTGATACTTAATTTGAAATCATAAAATACACGAGTGCTGCACTTACAAAATCTGAAAGTTGTAATTTTAGATCTATTCTTTCTGATTGTTCTGATTCTTTTAATCAGATCAATTTAATGTTTGCATTGCACAGTATAAAAGAGTTGTTTTATGATGATAACAATGTTGTCTACATTTAACAGTTTAATAAAATAGTTAAACCTGCATATGTATTTAAAAAGTGAAACTTGGTCAGAAAGTTGGTTCAGTCGGGCCATTCACACATTTGGCCAAAATTAACTTAGTATCAGGTTCACACCATTTTTTCCCCCTTTTGGTTAAATTCACATCATTATGACCTTAACTGTCAATAATGCCTTGAGGAAATATGTCCATCACACTACACTCTCACACACTCCCACAGTCCAAACTGAGGTCTAGGTGTGACTTTTTTCTCTGCCCCTGAGGATTTCTGCCAATCATACAAGCACCAGACCAAAAGACAATAGACAGTGGTTTATATTATTTTTATTTATTTTCAATTTCACCAAGAAATAACTGTCCACTGCCCCTAAGAATGTGTCAGAGGGATCAAGAAATGTCAAAACTGGCACCGTCTCACATTTAGACAACATTAAGATACACACACATGAGTGTGCACACACGTTACCACTCACTCATGGATACCTCTGGTCTTTGGCCAGAGAGAGTCTGACAGCTCCCTGGGAATTGACTTTAGGGATCTAGGTGTGTGTGTGGACCATTAAGGACCCATGGGAGGAATGTCAGTCAGTGACAAGGGACCGGTCCATTCCCCAAAGGGGACAGCAGGAAAAGGGGTAATAATGGTAGTGATTGGTGAGTCCCACTGTCTTTTTTTTACACTCTCACTCTTGCTCTGTGTGTGTGTCTGTTTGTGCTGTGTGTGTGTGTGTGTGTGTGTGCTGCTGAATGTACCTTCTTGCCTAAGGGCCTTGGCTTGCCCTTGTGGAAATATTAGGAATGATCTACAGTGATGTTGATGCTAATACTAATGATAATAATGATGATCTTAATGCCAATGATACTGATGATAGGTGGATAGAACAGCAGGAGGAAATTTAGACGAATGACATTAGCCCTGATGTTAATGTATCGAAGGAAAGGAAGGAAAATAAGAAGGGAGATATGAGGATGAACAACCTGCCATATTTGGAAACAACTTTGGGTGGTTGAAATTGTTTAAAAGTTCAAAACACAGGGCACTGTGTGGCGTAGTGGGTAAAGCAGGCGCCCCGTATGTAGAGGCTTCAGTCCTCGCTGCATTCGGCCCAGTTCAAATCCCACATCACACGTCCTTTTACTGCATGTCATTCCCCCTCTCTCTGCCTCCCCATTTTCCTGTCTCTTTCATACTGTAAAATATATCAAATAAAGGTGAAAAAGCCCAAAAATATACTTAAAAAAAAAAAAGTTCAAAATACAGTGAAATGGGTTTTCGCAAGACTGAGAGCATGTGCTCATAAGCTATTGTTGGCTCTCTGCTGAAGGACAGTCCAATTATATGTCATTTTGTGGCTTTGGTGGGACTGACAGACTGCTCCACCAATGACTGACATGCTGTCTGTATGGATTGGTGCAGAATCAGTTCTGCAGGTGATAAATAATAAAGTTTGTAAAGTAATTTATCTGAACAAGGTTTGATAGCAAATGCTGCGTCGCTGGCGTAACGATGAAGTAAACTTCAAATTCAGTGCTTTAGACTCAGAAGTTAAAAGAAACTTATGTTCCCTGCAGCTCCCACTGCTGGTGAGGGTGTCAGACATTATAGGTGAAGAATAAACCCTGTCTGAATCCCAGTGTTTGTGAAGCCTTTAAGGTATTCTGACTGTGAGAATGCAAAAAGAGAAGATTTCACTGCATCTGCACCACAGTGGTCCAGGTCCAGGTCAAAACACTTTACTTATCTGGACTAGAATATCCCCCAGAGAGACAAGAGTCTGTGTTTCTTTTATTACACCTGAACATAACAAAAGTTTTTACAGCTTTTGATCTCATTTGACCTTATCTTTCCTTCATGCACCTCTGATTCCCACCTTTGATTGATTGACTTTTGTTTCCAAGTATCCAGTTGTTAATAATTTATATATTTACTTATCTTTTTTATTGTTGTTGTATAAAAAAATGAATGAATGAATTAATTAAAAAAATAATAACTGACCAAGTACGAAGACTGGCCACATACACACCACACAGACAGTATGTTCCTGACCTGAGGCCCTGCCATGAGTCAAGATGCAGTAAAATCCACTGATGATACACGGCAAATATTAAAAACTCAAGAGAGGCTGAACACTGGTGACTAGGAAATCAGTCTCATTGCCTCATTTGTGGGTTTGGATCAGTAATCTCTCAACTCACCAACGTGCTTCCATAAGTTCGAGGCTAACGGCATCTGCTTAAAACTGGAAAAGGAGTGAATATCATCAGGGGACTCACAGATCTACTGTAAAAATACCAAGTCTGTGAGCTTGTCTGTCTTTGGGTGTGCATGTGGGTGTGCATGTGTGTGTGCATGTGTGTGTGTGTGTGTGTGTGTGTGTGTGTGTGTGTGTGTGTTGTCCCAAACCAGTGATTGATCATTAATATTTTATTTCTTCAGGCCTGCTGGAGCCCCTTAGGAGAAAAATACATTGTTATTATTCACGCACATTCACCTGTCTCTCCCACACACACACACACACACACACACACACACACAGAGTTCCATTTATCTTTTGGATGGTTGAGTTGTTTTGGACAAGGAGTCTTGAGGAATGTATCCATGCATGTGTTTGGTTTTGTGGGTTGATATATTTTTGTGTGTGTTTGCATCAGCTGGTACCACTGATGACCAAAACAAGACGAAAAGACAAGAAACGGAGAGAATGTTGCAACCTTTGTGTGAAGGAGTGAACCTCATATGTAGTGAATCCAAATTCTCTCTTTTTTTAAAGAAATTGTTGAACTTTGATCTCACATTGACACAATGAAAATACACCCTACTCCTCGAAGTCCAACACCATCGGTTATTGTGGAATTGCACATTTTCTTGCTTATTTGTCATTTGCACATAAAGAAATGAAATGCTGTGGTAAATAAATCTCTGGATCTTCATATTTATCCTCACCATACTTTCCAGGCACATTTTTGTTGCAGTGACTGTACAGGGAATAGGGTGCATTCGCCAGGAACAGCATCATGCTCATGCTAATCCTGCTCCATAGTACCACGAGTCCTGTCTTCCTTATTCTCTTCTCTCTTTTATTCTTTTTACTCATTTTTTATGCACATACATTTTAATCCTTGAATGAAACTTATTACCAGTGTAGTCAAAATGAGGAAATCCTGAATTACACTGTTGACTGAGAAATGACCAGTCTCTATTAAAGCTTGGCTAAAATTTAGCATGATTAGGCAAGGCAAGGCAATTTTATTTATATAGCCCATTTTTACAAACAGTTTGTTTTAAAGGGCTTTACACAGCATTATGACAATATCCTCTGCCCTTAGACCCTCACATCGACTGAGGAAGAAGAAAACCCTTTTAACAGGGAAAAATTGGAGAAACCTCAGGGTGAGCAACAGAGGAAGGGTCCCTCACCCAGGACGGGCAGACGTGAAATAGGTGTTGTATAAAGACAAGAATGATGGAGGCGGCGGTTGGTGCAGGGGGATGTAGCTCTGGAGAGATCTGTGGAAACACAGAGAGAGTGCGAGACACCAAGGCCAAACTACAAGGTGCAATAATGACAGTTCAAATTGTGTGAGAGGAGAAGGAGAGGAGAATGAATAAATGTAGAGAGAGTGTCTGCCTCTCTGACCCATGGAGAGAGCTGCTTCCACAACAGAGGAGCCTGGTAACTGAAGGCTCTACCTCTCAGTCTGTTTTAGAGATACTGGGGGTCACTAACAGACCTGCATTCTGGGAGCGAAGTGCTCTGGTAGGACAGTATGGAATAATGAGGTCATTCAGAAAAGATGGAGCTTTGTCATTAAGAGCCTTATAAGTCAGTAGAAGGATCTTGAAGTCTATTCGATATCCTACTGGAAGCCAATGGAGAGGAACTAGAATGAGAGAGATGTACTCCCTCTTACTAACTCCTGTCAATACCCTCGCTGCAGCGTTCTGGACCAGCTAGAGACTCTTTACAGAGTTTTTCGCACATCCTGACAAGAGAGTTACAATAGTCCAGCCTAGAGGTGATAAATGCATGGACCAGGTTCTTTCATTTATCTGGAGAACGACAGATGTTGATAATGAAAGAAGAAGGTGTTTTGAGACCATGTTGCATGGTGATTCTACACTTTAAATAAAGATTGATCGATTGGCTAAATTCTAAACTCCATACTGAATTCAGACATGAAGTGGACTAGCATTATGTGATCTGGCTGAGGACAAAAAATGATGCGTCCGTGCAAAAGCATAGGCAACTGCAATGGATAGAATGTGCTCTATAGATGATACTATGATGTCTCTGCTTGGCTGCTCATCAACACTGCAGCTCCAAGTTGGTGAAAAGCTTTTAAACACCACAATTAATATTTTCCTATTGAGAATGGTTCTAATCAAGGTGATGAATGCAACAAATTATGACCCAACACAACAGGTCCCCTCAACTCTCCTTTCCATATGCCAAGCATTATACAGCAGACACACAAATTCACAATTGCTATCTAGTTGACCACTTTACAGCTAAAGATCTAAATATTTTAGCTGTGAAACAGAGCTCCTGTGACAGAAGAGAAATATGCTGCTGCTGTTTTGTGTCTGGAAGATGTGTAAAAAGACATACTGTGAACATGTTAGCCAAAATGAGGTGATAATGTGTTTGTGTTTGTGTTGTGTGTTCAGCCTGTTTACACTGCCCCCAGAGGCCAACAAAACATTTCCTTCTGATTAATGGCAACTCCCAGAGTAAGGACTGATGTTTTATCTTGTGTTTTACCCTCAGGGTCAATGGGAACATAAGACCACAACCTCTAAGAGTCTATTGAGACCTGCACTTAACGCTGGTGTCCACTGTATGAGGCCGTGTTATAATCTGGTTACACTGTTGCCTCAGGACTTGAAAACAGTCAGTGTTCAGTGTTCACCTGTATCAGGCACCTGGTCTGTTTGCCAACAGGCCTCATCTGAAAGGAGTCTATAAAAATGCCTGTATGTATTCACTACTGACATACAATTAACTACAGTGTTAAACATATGCAATAGAAATACATGAGATGAAAATGTAATCTCATTACAGTTTAACAAGATCAAAATCAAACAAACAACATCTTGATTGTGCGCACAGACTGCCTCCATGTGGTGTTCCTCATCCTGTGTCTCATAGTATGCATCCAAATGACTGGATTTTATCACACCTGCAGATTTAACAGCCAGGGAGGTCTTTTCCAGATCCACAATTCAGCAGCCTCAAGCAGACTTTCTGTGGACATCAACAAACAATAAAATAATAGTAATATGTAGCAGGTTTAAGAAATGTTATTTTTACATACTTGTTGCATGAGAATATGCAATATACCGTTGAATTAGCTATTTATTATGTGAATATGCTGAGTTTAGGGTTTATGATATACTATTATGGCAGTTTATGTGAAGGGAAAATCTTACTGTCCATTCTGACCAGATCTGCCATACCTACAATGTAAAGCAACAGAACTGCTCATATTTTACATACCGTAAGTTGTCAGCAGCATTGACACAAACATAAACCATTCAGGGTCAATAATGTCAATTCATCTCCACAGAAACACGGGAGATCTGTAAGTAACATCATGATGACCATGAAGATATTGCACTGTGCATTTGACAGGTGTTGATGAGGGCAAATAACAAATGCTTCGTATATCATTGTCACAGTGAGTGGTGTATGTGTGAATGTGGTGACAGTATGACAGGGGTTAATGTGGTCTTTGTGTGTATTATGCGATGAGATTGTGCTGACACCACTGGATCCACAGTCAATTATTGGGGAGCATTTTATTGTATATGTCAGGGCAGATAATTCCACAGATTGCAGAACTGTCCTCACACTTCTGCTGCTGCAGATGATATCCTGGTGTAAGAGTTTGACACAGCACGGAGGATGACCTCTCTGTCACTATACCTCCTTAACATCTTTAAATGTGACTTTAATTATCTGATCTATAAAATATCATCATGTAAATGTCTTTAAATGTCACTTGCCAGCCTGTGTCTCACATTAAACTGTGGATCACACAGAAGGAAATTAAAAGACCACTTAGTCCACCACAAAAGGTCAATTATGTGCATTCCCAATACAATGAGTACACACTTTTATACAGATGCCAGTAGAGGAATTTGACTAGTTTTACCAAGTTGAAAAGTGGGACTTTTTTCATATCTAGTTTTGACATCATTTGCATTGATGGAATATTCCTGTTGGCTTTTATAAATAACATTGAACACCCGTAACCTGAAAGAAAGGATAAAATCCAGTTTTACATACAGTTTAAAAATTTTACAGAAATGAGCCGAAATTGCTGTGTCTGAAATGAATGACCCATTAATTATGGATTACCCCATTCAAAATGAACCTCTGTAGGCATGCGGTCAGACCAGCATATACCCCTAAGTCTAATAATGATGATGAATTCATTCTGAGAATTTAGATGAAATTGGTTGGCGTTCTCTAATTCTCTGCACAGACTTATGATTGTTATGTCTTTTTCATATGGCATATTCACACTCATTAGACACCAATGGACAGGAAAAACAAACCGAAGAGAGAGCAAAAAGGACAAAGTACAATAGGACAATAGGGCAAATCTGATTGTGAACTGTCTTATGAACTATGGCTTAACAGTTGCAATAGATAATGTCCCAACTCTACATCTATGGAATTAAAAGCTGCACTAATGTCCAGCAAGAGCAGCACAGAGGTTGTGTCTGAATCCACATAAAGCAGAATATAATTGATCATTTTAGTAAGTGCTTTTTCGGTGGAATAATTCGCCTTGAGCTAAAAGCTGCTCATTTCAGTATTTTAGAAAAGAGAGGAGGGATGGAGACTGGCCATGTTAATTGAAGACCCTGGATCAAGGTGCGTTTTTCTTAGGTAAAGGCCAAAGCAGCTTTAAAACTAACAGGATTACTGCTTGTACTCAGTTATCAATTAACAATCAGTTAACGAAGGTAAACACCAAGATCCCAAAACTGGACACAGATTTACCTGGCAATGGGTTAATTCATAGACTTCATTTCCAGTGTGTTTTAATAATAAAAGCTTCACTGCTGGAATAAAAATAAGCATGTGTAAAGTGACACAACAACATGCTAATACAGTATAAGGTTAATATCTGTGGAACAAGCAATAAAATTAAACTCTATAGACTGGAAAACAAGCTGCTTCTCTTTACTTCCCAGCTGTGAAATAAAGGAATGAAACACTAGAACTGGTCCAGAGAGTTACTGAACAACACAACAATAAAAGCTGAAATTGTGAACGTCATGATGACAGAAACTTGTAAAATAGGTTTCTCATTGAGAAATGCAGATCCTTCTGAGTACTCAGCTGTGTGTTGCTGAAATGAATGTGCCATCTTCTCCTGATCTACTATTATGAAATGAAGGCACTTGTATTGTGATGTATTGTATTGTGTAATTGCCATCTGTTTGACAATGTATCCCTCCTGTGGCATGTATCTCTTTGTCAGAACATCTGGGTTCTAATTGATTCCTACTCAGACTGTGCATGTGTGCTCATGTCATCAAAGGTAAAGTCATACAATTAATGCATTCTGTGTGAGTGTGAACGTGTACATGAGTGTGTGTGTGTGTATGTATGCAGCATTTCTCCATTAATTGCTAATTGTACTTGTTTGACTGTGAGCCCCATCTTATTGTTCCGCATCCTGCCTCTGAGGGGCGCTGCTCATTGTTTAAACATCTGGCTTCCTATTGCCTCTGAGTGTTCAACAGCTTGGCAGCATTTCTGTGTGCGTGAGAGAGAGAGAGAGAGAGAGAGAAGTTAGTATAATCAAAAGCATGCTGACTGTGTGTTGTAGAATGAGTCTTAGAAAAAGGGATGTGCATGTGATTGTTTCAGTTCGGGAGCAACAGTAATGTGTGAGCATATGTTTGTGTTTGTATGTATGTGTGTGCGTGAATTACAGTATGAATCACATTTGTGATACATACTGATTTGTGAGACACTGATAGATGAAGCTATTTGTTTTCAATTTCAATGGAAAAATGTGATTGCCAGCCATTGGCTCATGACCTCCAAAAATTTACTGGCCAAACATACTTTTAACCAGCCAAAACATTCATGCCTTGTTTGACCAGAAGTATTTAACTTACATTTTAAGTATGGACCTCCAACTTTTGAAGTGTGAGGGTGTCATCATGTTATTAAAAACATTCAGTAATGCAACATTTTCCTTTGACTGAGCCAAATGTCTATTTCACAGCTTGAAGAAGATTGTTCAGTGTAACCCGCAGGGTGAGGGGAAAAAGATCAACTGGGACTGGGACCTACAGGCTATAGGTCTCTGCAGGTCTGTTATCTCATCCAGCCTACATCACAGGAGAAGAATAACATTATCTATTATTATTACACGGCTCTATTAAATGCTGTATTAAAGAGGAGCTATGCAAGATTTTTACCTTAAAAACAGCTTCAGAGCAATTGTGATGTTAAATGACTTGATATGGGGAGAATGGAGGCTCCAGCTACAGTCTCTTGGCCCGAAACCAACCTTGCAAGATCAGCTCCTTCCACCCGGTGTCCCAGACCTGGTCTCACGAGAAACATGAACTGCTTCACGTCACTACGGCACAAATACGCCTGGTAATCCATTAACTCTTGTTAATGTTACCCACCCCGGTAGACATTGCTTGACTGATTGCCTTCTTGCCAGCTTTGTTGAAAACAAATGCACATGGCCAGGGCAGGAGGGAAGAGGGTTGCTGGTGAGTTTTTACGACAGTGAAAATATGCACTCCGAAACTGTAGGAGGATCTCCGTAGAGAAAAAAGTGGCCAAAACAGCAGAAAAGCGACCAACTCGCAAAGCTCCCCTTTAAGGTCTGTTATTTCTGTATAACAGGCCGTTGCCAAGGAAGCCGCTCTGATCGGCCTTGACAATTGTTACCTTTCCATTAGGCTCCTGCTTCAGAAAAATAAAAAAGAATGAGAGCTTGAAATCCTTCAGTCATGGCTAATGGCTGAGAGGAGAATTTCCTGTACTCAAATTTAGGCAACAGCAGGGGATTGCTCTCGTAAAGTGGTGTATAGTAATCATAATGACTTCTAATTATAAACATTTTGTTCACAGTTTTGTCACATCCACAGCCGCAGCACAAGAAGAACACAGACATTACTTTTAGCAGCCCCTGAGAACTCCTATCCCCCACCTCTTTTCACTATCAATGTCCAGTTTGATGTTAATTATAAATAAAAGTTTTCATCGACTCGCCGCTGATCACCTGTTGCTATGTGCGCAGATATTGGCTTGTTTAACTGCTGCCGGCATTTTTTTCAGAGGCAATTTATAATAAGCGGGATAATGTCGAGTGAGGTTTTTATAGAGAAATAAACCCCGACAGGATGGACAGAACCTGGATGCAAAGCGACAGGATGGACAGAACAGCGACAGTCTGTGTCATTATTCTATCCATCCTGTCGGACTATAGAAATTAACCCTGACGCAAAGGATCTATCAAAACATGTACAGTGAGTCAAAATAGCACAGCTGGCAGAAATGGTCGAAGCATATAAAAAACTCACAAGCAATTCAAAATTTTCCATCAGCCACTGGCAGGTGTGTGTTTTTGTACACCCCAAACTCATTTTTTACCCACCATTGGCACTTGGCGGGTGTTAATTTTACACCCTGCTTGGCTGGCTTAACCATCTTTGGAGAAACATGCACACACATGCACTCACACACCCATTTACTTTTGTAACAGTTGGAGACATTATTGGCTGGAAGTCAGCTTTTTTGTGTTTGAGGACAAAGTTTTTGTGCCCAGCTGGACAAGCTGTCTCCAAGGGACTAGTCTTTGTGCACTCTCTCTTCCTTTCTCTCACACAATTTGTCTTATTTCTTATACACACAGTACCAAAGAGTAGATTCAGATGCCATGGCACACGAGGTACATGGTACTATAAGTACATGCAGGAAAAAAACTGGTTTACACTGAAACAATTCAGTCAGTTGACGGCGCAGCTTAATACAGTGCAACAGGTGCTCCTGTGTGCAGGAATGCAGCAGTTTGGCAGTTGACAAAATGTGATGAGCTGTTTTGACATGAGTATAAAACACTGAAAAGTGGACATTTCAGTTGTTATGGAATTGTTTTGGTTACTTCGTTTTTCCTCTGCATCAGTCCCTAGATTTACAATTTCATAGACAACTTGACCAGATGCACACAAGCCTCCGAGCCTGATAGGACATGTTACTCCCCTACTCACTGACCGTATATCCCTTCTCATCTTCTAAGGAAAAAGTCTGGCTCTGCCATTCCTGCACATGTGACAATTTCAGCCCAGGCTGTTCTCGTCTGTGGTTCCCAGATGGTGGAACAAGCTACACATACGATCAGGGTCCCTCTCTGTCTTCAAGAATCTTTGACTCATTTCCTCTGAGAGCACCTCCAATCCTAACACCTGCTGGTGTACTGCTTGACTTGAGCTCTTTGCACGTATTAAAAAGATGTAGTACATTACTTTAGGGATGTACTTAATGGGGATGAGAACCAGCACCCAGTGGATCAGCTCCATGGGACCATTTGCATGGCTGCTTAAAGATTCTCTTTTGCAAATGCGCACATTTCGGAACCAAACAACACAAGCTGCATTGTTTGGTTCAGAACAAAGTAAACAGCGTTGAGGCAGAAGCGGGGTAGATGGAGTGCACCTATGGCACATAGGCGTCGGTACTGTTGTGTAACCCGAAACACATCTGCATCTGGATATGTGTGCTGCTCATGTCAAGAGTCGATGTTGCTGTTTACTGGATTGTTGTGCGGATCTACCTTCTTCCACAGTAACAGGACTAAGATCACGAGAATCACTGTTTCATCTGCATTAGAAGGACCTGGCTCACTTTCTTCTTCAATTGTGGGGTCACTGTTCCCTGCAGCTCTCTGAATCCCATGTAGAGCTTGTGAATGTTCCCCTCCAATAATGTCAAGAACCAAGTCGGTGTATTCACCTCTCTTGAAGGGCTTGTTGCCTGTTTGGGTGTTTTTTTACCTTTGTTACTTTGGCCTATAGATTTTTCCATCTAAATTTCACTTCACTTCACGATCAATGGTCCTCTTCTGGCCAGATCCCGTGGCATTTCCATTCTGCATGATTTTAGCCCAAACGCCTTTTTTTTGGCCAGTTGGTCAGTTCTTCTCCCTTTGTACGATTAAAACATCCTACTTTCTACTGTTTGGTGTGGTGCACAGAGGTTATACTGTGGGCCATGGGCATGATTGATTTCATAGAGACCAAGGTGAAGCACTCAGCTTATTCAGTCTTTCTCAGAGGACTTACAGAGGGCCACTGACATGGCAGGTTTAGTCCTTTGCCACTACCATTTTGGCAGGAGAGAATAGAGTAGAAGGGTATATGTTGAGCATACAAAACCACTAGAGCAATACACCACTGAAGCACTTTATGCTGGGTTTTGGTTTGGGAATGCTGATATTAAGTACACTGCAGACCTTGTCAGGCCACAGCTTCAACACAGAACCAGTTTGGAGTCACAGTCTGTCTGTGGAACAACAGGTCCTCATTGCTCTGCGCTTCTATGCATCTGAGTCTTGCCAAGTTGTTGGTGACAGTATCAGAGTGGACAAATCAACTGTGAGTAATGTGGTGAAAGCTGTGTCAGTTACATTGGCCAGCCTGGCCAGTCAGTTTGTTTGCTTTCCAAGGGATGACCAGATTTGCCAGACCAAGTGTAAGGTCTTACTTTTTGGGGACATGCCCAGTATTATTGAGGTATCAACTTGTGTTTACAAGCCCCTCATAAGAGAGAGAGGGGGAGTACCTCAACAGAAAGGGGAGGCACAGCGAACTTGTCAGTGACACTGACCTCCTCATCACAAACTGTGGGTCTGTCCATTATGCACATATCCTGAGGGAAAATGCTCTATACAGAAAGCTTCAAACCAGCTGAAGGAAAAATCATAATCAAAATTCAGATCTATAAATTTACTGTTGATGATTGAGGAAAATGATAATCTGAATATTTTGTATTTATAAACCAGTTGTGAGGAACTGTCTGGATATTCTTAAATAGCTGAGTGGTAGAGACTGGCATTAGTCCGGCTCTATACTGCCAATGCTCTGTCTCTGTAGAGGCTTTAACAAGGGTTTCTGGATAGCCCCAGGTCTTACTGCAGGCAAGGCTTTCCAATCAACATGGGTAGAAAACACTGAGAGCTGCTCTACACACACAGCAAAAGAGATAAACATACTATTATTAAAAACACAGCCTTGATGGACATCCATGAAAACACTGAATGCAACCACACACACAAGGCTACCATTAAAGAGAGGCACAGCGAATGCCTGGAGGACACAGAGAAATGAAAATGTAATTAATGTTGACCCCAGTGTTGACTCCCTGAAAGTCCGTTGTTTGAATATGAGGCATATCAAATACAAGCTTTACATTTAAAGCCACGACAACAGAATCTTAAAGATAATACAGTAAACCAGAAATCTGTTCATACTGTATCTACTGATCTGTCACTGGAACAGGTATCAGTGCACTTACCACTAAGGGATGTATTAATAATCAAGCAGTAACAGCTTCTGGAAACACATCTGATGCAAGCAGGCAAGAAGCAAGAATGATGATCTGCCATGATTTTACATTCTCATTACATCCTCTGTAATATGTGCAGCTCAGAGGGGCCCAGAGTTTGTATAACAACTAATTTTAACTGGTGATAAAAACAAAACGACAAAACAAAAAAAAAAAAAAACTAACAAATAATATTTCTGATTCTCTCCAATTTCTAATGCTAATGATTGTCTTGGATTACCTTAATAACTTTCTAATAAGTAGCATTAATGATCAGATTTCACTGAGTTAACCTTTAGCTCAAGAATGTGTGATGAAACTGACATAAATATTACAGCAGACACTTTCAGAAAAACATAAATCAATTATTCACATCAATTATTCACTCAGAAACTAGTAACCTTTCTTACAAAATAAAATAAATTAAATAGAGCTCTTATTTCTTTTCCCCTGTTATTAAAAATCAATTAGGTCACAGAGGGATTTTCATCATAGGTCAGTCAGCTTCACCTTCAATTATTGAAATTATACCAATATTTAGTTTCACAAAATTAACCTTTCAGTTTCATCAAATGACCCTTTATTTTGTTGCCCTGTATTTCATTGCCTTGCACTTGTGACATGTGCAATGACAATAAAGTTGAATCGAATCTAATCAAATTGAATTTAACTGTAACAGTTAAAATAGTTTGATTCAGTGATTCTCTAACAAACTCAAATTTTACCTTGAGTGTGGAGCCACACTCAAACAAACACACAAACGAAATTAAAGAAAAGCTCTTGTTGCAGGCCTGATGCTACGATGTTTGCGTGCAAAGAAATTCTCAGTGTTTACTTTATCAAAGAAAGTAACATATTTACAAATATGCTTCGTATTTTAACATCTGTTTTAATGTGTGAGGATATTTTATAGATCTGCTGGTTTTACACAACAAACACTGCAGTTTCATGACAAAAGTCAGCAGGTTTCAGTGGAGAAAGTTAAAGTCTTGTACTTCCATATAAATCTAGGAACACTTAAACCTGATGACGGGTCAGGCAATTCAAACTTCAAACCACACTCACACAGTCCAGATGAAACACATTAGCTGAGTTTTTGATGCAGGGCTCACATGCAAATGCACATCCACCTCCTGCACAGTGTGTGTGTGTCCAGGTCTTTTACTAGGGGCATGATGCAAGATGTCTTGTGTCCTTCCTTTGCAGTATTTTAATGTCTCCATGCCGGTGCAAGTCAAAGACTGCTGTCACAGTCGTCTCTTATCTGTGTAGCAAGCAGTGAGCAAGGTTCTTCAGGTCCCTCACATGCATTGTTCCCTTAGTGAAACTGGCTCCTCCCAGGAGAACAAGCTGGGGTTTGTCCCCTCTGTCTCTGAGTCGGGTCAGCTCTCTGCTCACCCAGCTAGCCTCCCTTGAACACACACAGCTTCATCACCTCTGCTGTGCATACATTCATTCAAAGATGTCCACACTGACCCTGCTGTGACATCCACACACACTGCACACTGATGCTGATGTTTCTGCTTTACATTGTTTTTTGCCTTACACTCAGTGTATGTCCTTTGCCCTTAAGAAGACCCTCAGCATCCTCTACTGCACACACACGTTGTCATAGCACCAGCCACTTCACACTAACTGCTACTCTTTTTTTTCCACTATGGTCACTATATTGCACTATAATGTGGAATTAAAAAAATAATAATACTTAAACTCCCATATTTTGGTTTAAATTATATGTTTGATTATTTAATATTTGAACCATATATACTGTTTAACATTGTGTTTACTGTACAGTTTTCAGTTTTTTGTGTCCTGTACATATAGTAGAATTGACTTTGACTTTGTTGAGTTTTATTGAATTTCTACTGCTTTCTAAAATGCCCCCTGGGGACAAATAAGGTTTATTAAATTGACTTGAATTGGGTCTTCTGTCTGTATGTTTGCTCTTTCAAGCAGGCATGAAATCCGCTGCTTTCTCTTATGGAGAAAAGCGTTTGCCACAGGAATCAGTGAGATTTGCCACTGACTACACACATTTTTGGAGGGTCATGGTGTCAAATTTACCACCAATTATAAGAGCTGATATTTTGTTGAGAGAACTGTTGAGTCAGTGGAAGATCATTTTCCCAAGCTGCAAATCTTTGCTGCTGGAACATGATCTTCAATAATTAAAGATGACGAATTCAAGTTTGTATTTGATAAGAAAGTTGAAGAATTTCAATATCTTTTTCTTGCGAACTGTTCGTGGGTTTTTGCTGCAGGAAAGAAGGTCATTCAGTCCAAACCTCTCTGGAGTCTCCTCAGGATAAAACAACTCATGCTGCCAAAACACAGATGGAGGAGGTGAGAGACAACCAGCATGACCCACCAGGAATCTGCCTGTGCCTGATTGGACACTCTGTGTAACCGAGAAACCATGCCAACCAGAAATGATACCACACTTGATAAAAGTGATAAAGGAACCCTGCCCTGTCATGGATACTGGTGATTATAGCTCTACTCCAGATTGTTTAGTTTCTTGGTAGAGACTTCGTCAGGCTGTGTAGTGGTGTAATGCTCCTAGGTACAATCAACAAAGATTGATTAACAATAATAAACCTGATCTTCACAGAATAATGTTTTATCTCACCTATTAACTCCTTGTGTGCAGAGACATGTAGAGTTTTCTTGCACACTCACTTTTTGACCCTCCGTGGCTGAACAAAGAAAAGAACGTCCCCTACAGAAACACAAACGTCATCCAACAGAAACCAGAACGACACTTTGCTATGTATGCATTTAAGTGTGTGTGTGTGTGTGTGTGTGTGTGAATGTATGCATTTATGTGTGTGAATCCCTGCATGCATTGTGTGTGTGAGTCCCTGTGTGTGGCCTACTTCTTATTCAAAGTGACATTTTAAGCCGTTTAGCTGTCACTCAGCAGCGCAGCGGCACAGTGTTGATGACCACCACCACCCCCACCCATGAGGGTTTTGGTACGACCCACTGGAGCTTTGCCTGTTAATAAGGGTCCTGCCATGTCCAGTGGATAGGGGGGGTTGACAGGATAAGTGGCTATCCTAGCGGGAGCGACACAGCTGAATAAGTCCGGAGGCACTGATGTGATGTCTAATAAGATTTTAAAGGAGTGAAAAAAGGAGCAGTGTGGAAGCAGAGGGCCAGTTAACGGCAAGTCATTTGAAGCTCTTTTTGAAGTTTCCAGCAGTGACAGAGAATCAATCACTCTTCTGAACTCGAAACACATGAAAACATACCAACACTACTGTTGTCTGCTGTGCAGAGACCCGGCAGAGCAGATGCCATCCAGGATCTCAGCCGAAGGTTCAACATGAAAACCGATTTCAAGCCTGAGGACACTAACTGGCTAAATTCACTTTTGTTGTGCATTTGTTTTCCATGTCATTGCTCAGCTGTAGCAGACTGGTTGCACCTTACTGGCGGGTTTCCCTAAAATATGTTTTGCATCTCTGTGTCACAGTTATGACAGAAAAACACAACCAAACAAATCTAAAGCATCATAAAACAACAAGGACTCATGAAGTATCTGTCTGAAATTGGCAGTAGTTCACCTCCGTATATTTTTGGTTAGATGACTAAAAGAAGGTCGGTCATTAAAAGTGAGAAGATCCCCCCAAAAAACAAGTGTGGGACAAAGACAATTTTTATGTAGGACAATGTGGGACAAGCATTACCAAAGCAAGGTAGTCGAAAGTGTTAATAGAGTCTTGGTTTAAAAAACAACACACACACACATACACACACACACACACACACACACACTGCAGGTTTCAATTGTACTACTGGGTGCATTACAATGAAAAAAAAAATTTTGCGGAAAAGCGGTGGCATGGGGGGTTTGATCTCTGTCAACATGGGAAATCGAACCCATGATTTTGACATCAGGCAGTGCTGGATTGGCCATAGGGCAACCCGGTGGGTTGTTGGCGTGTTTTGGACTGGCACAATCGCCACACTGGCCGTTAAAGCACGGAAAACGGCCCATTGGTTATTTTTACACCGACATTGGGCTGGCCCAATGAAATCTCTCAGACCTTCCTCCTTGCCCCCCCCCCCCCCCCCCCCACCCATTCTCTGAATTCACCAGAGTTCCAGTAGCTGGCTGTTGAACTCTAGTGGCCCGGACTCTTTTAGTTTAACTGTGGTCTACCTGTTGACCCTTAGAAAAACACTCGTGATCGTTTAGTTGTGCTACAGAGTTATAGAGTGAACATTCAGTATCACAACATATTATGTTTTGTTTCATTAATGGTAAGTATTATAAAGAAATGTAATGTGAGATAATAGTATGATAGGTGCAATACATGCAGCTGGATAGGTCTGTAGGTAAGGCCATTGACTTTGGACTGCGCTGCATGGGGGTTTAAATCCCAGTCAATGCTATGTGGCCATTTGGATATTATGTTGCCTGGGTCAGCACAGGAATAGTTTGTTATTGCTTAGGCCAGTGGCTGGCTCTCTTTACACAGGCGCTTCCTTGGGTTTGGTGCAGCCCCTATACCAAACCCAAGGAAGCGCCTGTGTAAAGAGACAGCAACCAAGCGGGCAGATGGGAGCCTGCCGCCATCTCCTGTCTCTGAAGGAGACAGTGGTTGATGGCTCAGCCATCCAGCTGGATAGCTCAGTGGTTAATGCCAGTGACTTTGGACTTGGAGGTGGGAGATATAAATCCCAGTCATGGATACTATGTTGTGAATGTGAACATGAACCAAGAAGAAGAAGACGTTATTATTCCCTCCCTCAGAGTGCCGGAGACAGTGTGGCCTTGGACTCAGCCACGGGCCCAGTTAAATGGGGAGAGAGAATGGGGCAACAGATACACAGTAAATGGCTGTCCTGTCTTTGACAGTAAAGTAGGTGATAAACACAAGCATCCCAGATGCCACAAATGATCTTGTTTAAAACACCTGCGCCCTCAGAGGTTTTTATTGAGATTTTTTACCTTAGTTCTTAATGAGTAAGATTTAGTTGAGATGTACCTCTCAAACACAGGCTTACAACTTAAATATATAGCCTACAAAACGTATTCCATGTCTTACAAATAAGCTGGAAGCTAGAAAAACATTTAATGCTTTAGTCCAGTGAGATTGACTGGTAGAAATAAAACATAAATAAATCATCAATTTTGATTAAAGACAAAAATAATACATGCACAGTACAGTGACTGAAAGAGTGCTTTATGTGTAAATGACAAATTGACATCCCAGGTTGAGTTGCTAAAACTGTATGTCGGCGGTGTAAAAGTGTTTTTGAGTAGTTTACTGTCGTCACTGAAATAACAACAAAGATTGTTGATGATGTAGATGGTGGATGCTGAGAGATAGTGCTGACCTACACCATGTGTGTGTTGACTGACATAATCACACCAATCACACTTCCTGTGTGGCCGTGGCTCAGGCCCAAGTCGAACAAATCAGTTTGTAAAGCACTCAAGGATTTACTGACTGGAAAGCATCCATGTATTCATACTAGCTGTCCACTGTGGGTATCTAAAATTGTGGTACTGTAGTGGACAGCAGAGCAGTTCATTACTTTTGCTTCGTGGGAATATGTGTGTCTTGTAAGGACTAACACTTCCATCTGTGTGTTGACAAGGCTGTGTATGTGGCTGGATGGACAGTTGGTTTCATGCCTGACGAGCTGTTTGGATGTCTGTCTGTGTGCATGGCTGGATGGCTCAGTTGCCCGCTGGACCACGCCGAAAAATCACCCTGTGACTTTAATCCTCTGCAAACTTCAAATGCGCCCTGTATCAGGAGTCAGGACAGTTTAGACTCTGTCAGTGCAAAGACATTTGCATGACTCAGAGGGTGACAAGGCTGAAATGTGTAAAGACACAAAGTGCAAGTTGGTGTTTTTTATTTATTTCTATATTTATTTTTTGAGAAGGTATAAAAAAACAAATTTTGATCAAATAAAACTCTTAATGCCACTCCACGGTGATCTAGAGAGAGAGAGAAAAGTAGATTCAAGTGCATTATTAATTAAAAAAAAAAAAGAATCAACTACACGGTGTCTGTTTGCAGCTGTTTGCTTTGTCAGTTTTGTCTAATCAGAAAGTGAGAGACAATAACACACCCACACACACACACTCAGAGTTAATGTCTTACTGCTGTTTTAGCTACCATTTGTTTGGCTGCTCTTGGGATTCCTCTATACCGTCAGAAGAACATTTACTAATTAGCACTCAGTCAATTAGTGAATTAATTGGCACACAGCCAATTAGCACATTGAAGTATGAAAAGAGGAAGGGAAGTGGAGGTGTGATAGCATAGCTGAGCATATTTGGCAATGTCACAAGAGTGATTTTTAGTTTGGGCCTGAGCCTTCAAATCTTTTTACAGAAAATCCACATTAAAAACTGACAGGTTGGTTGGGGTCTAATTAAAGGTGCTGTTGATTGCTGTTGCATTATGGGAAGCTGTTGGTGCTGACAGAAGATCAGTTACATTTCCCTTACACTTTATCTACAGTGAAGTGTCTTTTCCGGCTGTTTGCACCTGGTTGTGCTGTTGTTGTCTCTTTATCGGCAGAACATTTCTGTGTTGTGTCGACTGTCTTTTCCTCTCTTTGGTAATGACACTTTAAATTACCCTCTACATCAAGAATAAGCAGCAGTTAAAAACTGATTTAAATAAACTACCTTGGATTAATATTTTGACCGGTTTTTGACTTGCTGTCTGTCTGTGCACTAGATAAGGGAATAAATAAGTGTATGTGCTCTACTTAGTGTGTCCTGATACCTTTGCCAGATGAAAATACTAATATTCATGGTGCAATTTTATGTTTTTTTTTTTATATCATTTGTAGGAAAGAATTTTGAAACAACGATGGCTAAAAAGATTAAAGGTCCTCATTTTGAAACGTGATCATCATTTCCCTCCTCTAAACATACTACTTTTGAATTGTTAAGCTGCCTGTGTCGAATGGATTTAAAATGCCTGTCAGATGTGTCTCCTTTCTTATGTAAGTTTCAAATATGGTCAGCTTTTCCACTGCTGCTTGGTGAGCTGGAGACGTCTTACATCAACAACGCCGTCATGTTTTCAAAGCGTGATCAGGAGGACGGTGATGAAACGCCTCCACACACACCAAAAAAAAGAAAGAAAGAAAACTGCTTGTGTTTCTGTCAAAACCCACAAACATTTATCACATGAGAGAAGACAGACACAAAGACGACTGAACGATTGCCTGTGTGTGCGAATCTCTTTGTGTGTCTGTGGGTGGTTGGTAATGTAGGGGAACTAAATATTCTTGTGGTTATTCTCCCGTAGGGAAAAGGCAAGTCTATGAAGTGTGTAAGCTGCTCAGAGTATGCGTGCATGTGTGTGTGTGTGTGTGTGTGGTGGCTGTGATTGACAGGCCGTGACGAGGTGCCTCTCATTCCCATCTGCACGCTGAGCTTCCGATCCGACAGTGCTCCGGATCAATCAAAAACTTCCGGGATGGGAATGTTGAGGAAGCAGGAAAACACGACTCGCTTCCCTGGTTTTACACAAACTCAGACAGACAGCGAGATCGATCCACGGTCTCGTCTCCACTACTGCTCTAAAACCACAGCAGACAACTACTCAACACTGAATCTTAAACAGTCTCCAAATTAACTGGAACTCTGCAATAACTTAAGTTTATTGCATTGATAATAGTTTAAACATCAGTTCGGAAACTGTTTGTCTGCAAAAAAATGTTTCAATAAAATTTCGAAATGTGAATTCAGAGATGAAAACCCTCACATGTGCTATCAGTGCATTCTCTTAGCATTAAAAATGGTAATGGGAACAGCTGACTCATTGTCACTGTCTAGATGTGACAAAATCTGTCTACCAGCATCTCTTCAACACTTCACCAATAATATAATTGATCCATAAACAAGGGTGTGGAAAACTTCTTGTTGTTTTGTTGCCTTGCAACTCTCAGCCAAGAACTTTATTAGGAGCACCACACTAATGGCCCTTTTCCACTGGAGCGACTCGCCACAGCTCTACACATTTTGGTTGTTTTTTGCTTTTCCACTTGTACCTAGTACCTGGTCCTTTTTTGGTATCGCCTCAGCCAGTGAGCTGAGGCGATACTAAAATGTGACATCAACCGTCTGCCTTCCACTACTGGCCAGAGCTTCGTCACTGGAAGAGTTGCAAGTGCGACGTCCAACACATGAATCAAACCCGCTAATTTTAAAAACACACCGGCAACCGCACCGCAACCGCGATCTGTACTGAGCCTGTTCACCAGAGTTAAATGGCTGCTGTGTGCAAAAACACAGCGTGGCCCGGAATCAAGGTGCAGATGATTATGTTTGGAGATGACGAGAGGATTGAAAAAAGAGAGCTAGATGGAGCAAATGAAGCAGCCGTGCTATGACAACCCCGCCCACGTTGAGGAGGTACTATGAAGTATTCAGTTGTAATGGTAAAGGACCCAAACCGAGTCAAGACGAGGCGAATCAAGCCGAGTAGAGCTGTAACTGTGTAGTGGAAAAGGGCCATAACACTGGAGAATCCCTCCTTTGCTCTCAGACAGCCTCAGTTGTTCATGTCATGAACATTAGACACATTTCTCTTTGACTTCTTCATGTTGACATGACTGCATCACGTCATTTCTGCTGATCTGCCAACTGCACATCCAACCTGCCAATCAGTTCAGTTACACACTGAATCTTATATTCAACATACACCCAACATTCATAGACAACATACATGCTTTAAGCCTCCATGTTGGTGAGCTCACATCAACTGCACCCTTGGGTTTCTGTTCCTGGCTGAGAGGTGTCTAACCTGATTGGGTCAGCGACAAGTATCCAGACATTTAACACAGCAGCACCTTAGCTGGCTAAAAGAAAATCGTCTTATACAAAGGGCGTGGGATGAGCTCCTGCTGATTGTAGCAATCAGTTTGGCAAGGTGTGAGGGCAGCAGTCTGATCAGTGTAAACACTGAAGTACCATAGTGACACCTGTGTGTAATTCTGCATGATGGATGCGCTGCTGAAACTTTAGGTAAATGAAGGGGGTTAGAGGTCAAGGTTAAGGCATTAGATTGACCACCCCAACAGAACCACACCATCCCAGCGAGTAGTGACCACTCTGGGGTTCTCACAATGAACTGTTACCCACAGTCCACTGTAAGAACGAACTGAGGACAGGTTCAAGATGTTTGTCATCGACAGCTGCAGGTTTCACTCGAACAAATGGCTTCACAAACATTCATCCCTGCCACCATTTCTGAACTCCAACTTCAAACCTAGCACATAAACCTTAACCTTATTGTTGACAGTAACTCCCTCTGTTTGCTGATTGGCTTATGCTACAACCACCTTGATCTCAGAGGTCCTCTGTTTGGTCTTCTTGCTTGTTGCAGAGTCATTTAAATGCATTAGCATTTATGAGGTGCTTTGCATTGACCATTGAAGGTTGAAAGTGGATGTGTGATGGGTGGGATGTAAGGCTGATACGTGTGCACATGTTTCTAAGGGAACATGCAGGTGTGCAGAGATCTATGAATCTGTTTTCTTCTTTGAGTACGCTTCTTTCAGCTTTTCAAAAGAGTCACCAGATCAGTGGAAAGTGGCTGTGACGGCGCTCCCTCTGAAAGTTTCTCCATCTCCACAGATGATCTCTGGAGCTCAGTCACAGTGATAGAGAAACAGGAGAACCTGAGCCTAAGTATCTGAATGCCATCAATGAGATAATTCAGTTTTTACTTTTTATTTAATTTGCCAAAAAATTTTAAAATGATCGAGTGTGCACTGATGAGAGAAATTTACTTCTTTTTTTTCAATTTTTGGCATAAGACACCAACATAACAAAAAAGGCTTTTTTAAATGCTTTGTAGTGAAGTTTGCGTCTTAAGCAGCTGTCAGGTTCTTGGGTTTAAAGGATTATGCTCCACAGTCACTGCATGAGTTCATAAGAACAAGTCAAGCAATGAGACACCACAGTGACAGGAGGAGTGAGAAGGAGGGAGTGGATATGGATGAGATGAGATTAGATTTTCTTATTGCTTCTGATGATGTTCAAGTTTTTCTGATGATTTTTTCCTCAGTGGAATGTGAGGCATCTACTCATCAATGAGCGTGTTAAATCACACATCTGATGTGACAGGAAACATGCTTAAAGTCTCATATCACTTTTTATTCTCAGATGTTTATGTCTGTGCCAAGACATACACATTATGCAATATGTTCGCAGTCTGCACCTGGCCTCCCTGCGATTTAAGGGGTGGTTTTAAGGGTTGAAAAGGTCTTAAAAGAATTGGGACACCCTACCCCTACACGAGAATGCACAAAACCAAGTGCTAGGGCCAAATCAAGTGGAAGTGGTTAAAATGGGACAGGGCCTTAGCATTGTTGTTTTTCCCCTGCCCGTGTGTGTGTGTGATTGGAGGAGCAGTCCTCCTGGGCGACCAGCACTCCTGCAGCTCAACAGTCACTTCACTCTCCAGTACAAAAACCCTGGTCTCTCTTCATCCCATCACCCGATTGTCAGCCCCTTTCTTGCAGTCATTCTCCAGTGCTCTCAGTAAAACTATGTGCTGAACTAACTGTACTTTTTCCCGTGTCACCTCTCTGTTTCTCTGTCCACCTCTGTGCCAGATTTCCAGGTCACCTTAGTTGAAACCTCAGTCTGTCTTCCTTCCACCCTCCGGCCATACTTACCTCCTCCAACCTCCAGTCAGACATCCCTGTGATCTCCAGTCAGCTGTTCAGGCTGATGTCATTCCATCCTTCACGTCCCTTCACAATAAAATCACTTATCCACCCCTGCTTGTGGGTCCCAAATCAACCTTGCCATAACACACACAGCATCACAACTCATTAAGCACTGATTTACGTAGTTAACATCATAAGATTCAACAAGTGAAATGAGCCACATAAAACTGTTCGGTGGTGCATAGCCATGGTTTGATCAGATGCAGTCACGATTAAAATCTGATCAGTTTTTGTTAAGTGTTGGGCTGGTAAGTTACTAATAAGATTGAAACACACAGTAGTGATTCCAGTTTTAAACCACTTCATGTCTTTTGAACCTGTAGTGCTGACATGCACATACTGTGTAAGACAAATAATGGTTTACAAACAGACTGGTGAACTGTATTTAGGTAATGATTTTTTTTTGTTATTTAAAATTGTTTAAGAATTGGAAGACCTACTAAAGACTAAAGACTCTCTCACAGTTTTAAACCCCTTTACCCCCTTAAAAGTAATACCTGCTAACCCTAACCCTTTTTGGCTCTACAGAGTGGCTGCCTGTGTAGGACAGAAAAGAGATTTTCCAACAATAAAGAACTATCACACAAGTCTTAAAGCCTTATTAATTTATAAAGTGCTGCATGTAAGCTTGATGCCAAAATAATAAAGTTCTTAAAACTAAATTCTGACACAGTTCATTATCAACTGAAAATGGCTTATTACCCGCACATCCTCTTCATGGCAGATTAAAAAGATTTCCAAAAAAAAAAAAAAAAAGTCAGGGAAATGCAGCACAACTGGATTCTGCCAGACGTATCTGTTGGTCTCTGGGGATCTGGGCTAAACAGATAATGATGTTTGCAGTTATAGTCGGCAGTGATAGTTGCTTGGAACTTTAGTTCTTGTCACAAACTCAGATGAGTGTGACAAGCAACCACAGGTGCTGATGAAAACCTAGTGCAACCAAGGACACTTAGATACAATATGGACGAATTCATGAAAAGAAAAAGAATAATATAGAATCTGTGCTGCTGTGATGACCAATCACATTAGCTCCTTGTGATGGCAGCAGAGGGACAGAGGCTGAGATTCTTCAAGTTGTTGCAGCTCACTCATCACGAAAAATATAACCATCAGACTGCACTCGTGGTGATTGTCAGAAATCTGTCTCAGTCTCATTAAAAGTCTTTGCAGCTTATATCAATCTGCTGTAGCAAATGAAAGGAGGCAATATGAGACATCATTAAAAGGTGTTTCGTGCCAACTGAAGTCAGTAATTGTGCCACAGTGCACTGTGAACACTAATGCCACGCTGCACCAGCTCATAAGCATACCCTGATGTAAACATGCTCCATTTGGCATCGGGAATCAGACTCAAACATCAGGAAAACTGCATAAGAATGTTGTTTCCTCTGGTACTGGCTTAGCACCTGCAGAAAAAAACAAGCTCTATGTGTAATATGAATGGTGTCACTCAAAATGACAAACTCATTGTCACCAGATGCTGCATTTCTCCTCAGCACTAGGCAGTGTTTTCCTTTTTGATTTCAGATATTAGTGACGTTTAAAGTTAAAAATATTTTTAATTACTGCGTTACCTGGTGACATGCTTTTCATTCGACCCTTCAAGCTTTGATTTTGCACCGAGGATCACGAGACTCTACTGCCCGAAGTCAGTAGAACAACACAAAGCATGTCCTGATTTAGCTTGAATTTCCCCTTTGTGGATGCTGTGAAGTTGTAATGACGGCCAAGTATGAAAGAAGATTTTTCGGTTGCAAAGGTGCGATTTCTTGTTTCCACTGCTGGAGGAAACATCTGAGGCTTTTGTGTTGTTCAGATAGTTTTTTCTTCAGTGCTGAGGTGGTGATTAAAGATCAGCATACTATGACCTGACCATCCATTTCAGTAACACCCACCATTACTGTAAATCATCCCTCAGCAAAACACTCAGTCACCTTCAAAAGAGTGAAGAATTTTGAGTGACCCTGTTGTCAAGGCTCTGGGCTTCATGTAACATGGGGAAGGTGGGGGTGGGGTGGGGGGGTGAGGGGCGGGGTAGTGCATGCTTTTCAGACCATTCCACAAAAGTGTTTGACACTTACTTCGGTGTGACAGCCAGTGTGGTCAACATTATCTGAATTTAGCTGCTCCAGTAAATCCCTCTCATGTGGCACTTACTCCCCGTGGCTAAAAACAAACACTGAAAAATTATTTGCAGCTGCTAATTAACCCGGCAGGTCACATGAAAAAAGTGTTCGCTAAAGAAGTGAATGCCTGGATACCACCTGCTGCTTAACAGCAAACACTGTCCCAGGAGGCCAGGCCCTCCCACAGCGTATTAACTTTCATCAATCTACCATAGAAGAGGTTAATGATGAGGGTTAGACATCCCGCACGATGGTCTGAATACAAAAGCCGTAAGTCAGATCAGTCGGTTTTACAGAGCTGATATGGGCGGTAGGTCTTTGTGTCAGTGTGTCAAAAAATTACATTTGCGGCAACAAAATTTTATGAATGCAGCAAGACAAGCAGTGTATTGCCAAATATGCAAAGCAGGCATTTAGTTTGTCTCTGTGGCAATTATTTTGTGGGAATTTGATTGATTTTATTGAGTGGTGTTTCATCAGGTTTGTGGGCAATGCCACAAATAATGTGGAACTTATGTTGAGGTGTACCTGCATGATACTCAATCCCTGTAAAAAAAAAAAAAAAAAGGCTGAAGAAAAAGAAGACATTGAAAACTAAAATAAACATCTTGTGGTTGTTGCACCAAATGTGACTTCTTTCAAAGCATCAAGGAGATATCTGTCTTCAACTGGGGAGTCTAATGCCTATGTCATACTACCAGGCTCACCTGGTAGTATGCATGTCACATAGGCATTATCTTAATTGGAGGTAAATCATTATGGATTCAAATGTGACCTGTGGCCCTTTGCTGCATGTCAGCCCCTGACTCTCCTGTCTATCAATCACTGTTCTGTTATATATTATATTATATATTATATTATGAAAGAATATATTTTCATCAATCTCAACACTAATTAGTCAAAGGACAGAGAACAAAAGAGGAAATCAACATAGCACATAAGAGGGTGCACAAAGAAAATAGATCCACATTGTCAGAGTAATGAGTTGTTTATCTGGTGAGACACTTTGTAGCTCTCTATGACATAATATAATCAAAAGGACAGTAGCTGTGGTGTCATGTGGTGAAGAGTAACAGTAGGACCACTGTGTGTTTGTAGGTTGTCTCCAACAGCCCAGACAGGGTTCCATCATGTACAGTAGGTCAGGTGGCAGCAGCCCAGTGGGGTTTGGTAGACTGCAGACAGCAAACTGTTGAGGCAGGTGAAGGAATCATCCAGAGGTATAGCCAGTGGAAGCAGACTGTTTGGTACACAAGTGTTCTCTGAGGTAACACGGCAGGTTACAGTAAATTTATCTTGCATCTCTAGTTCTACAGTTCAAATCAGGAGGTAGTGACGTGGGCTGAGGTGAAGAGGAGCAAAAGTCAAAAGAGGCCTGAGAGCACAGAAGCAAGAGAGTGGAAGAAGAGCACCTGAACCACTCAGGGAAAAAGGAAAGCTGACCTTGTTTTGGTGTGAACAATGAAGTTACACTTCTATTAAGAAAAGTTCTTATAGTATAGTATATAATTGGTTTTAAGTTGGTAGTGTCAATGTTTGGGGAGATTTTATTGGGTCAGAGTCAGATTGAGTCTGAAGCCTTAGAATGCTTTGAAGCAAAGAATCACTAAAGAAAGGGATAATCCAAAAAGAGGTGTGTGTTATTTGATGCTGCCCTTCTTAACACATGGCACCTTCCTTTGGCTCACTCTCAGTGTCCAGATGAACAAAGATGAACAGGTTAAAGGCCAGTTTTTTTTTTTTTTTCTTCTGGGAGGGGGGGGCGACAAGTCAAATGCTTACAAAGTCAAAATGTAGTGCCAATGCCTCTAATATTTCAGGTTGATATTGTGCTGCATTCTTTAACAATCACAAACAAGCTGATACACACCGAACCTGGTACAGACATTTTACAAAATAGAAAATTAAAAAAAAAAATGGATGGGTTAAGACCACTGACCTTCAGTGTGAGGCACATTATTGCATCTCTGTTGCTTCCCAGTGTTAATCAAGTCATCATGGATCTCCTGGTGTGCAAACCTTGAGTATATAATGAGTTGTGATTATAAGAACTAACAGTAGTAAATAATGGCTAAAAACAAATTTAAAATAATGTATAAATAGATAAAAGATCACCATTCGTCACTGTCCATCATCAACTGATTTTCAATCATTTTTAAACTCCTCAAGCATTATCCAGTCCTGTAGGTGATGCTAAACATTGCCACTAGATGGCACCATTTAGCTGCTTTGAACATTGAGATGTTTTTCTGCATTTGCTGGCAGCTGTGCAGCAAAAGGCTACTGGATCTCTCTCTTCTTTTTTTTTTCTTTTTTTTTTTTTTTTTCTTTTGCTTTGATTCAATATCATTGTTTTTGTACTCACATTCAAATAGGGATCATTACCTCCTAGTGTAGATGTTAAATATCCGATAGTACTGATTCAAACCAACATGTGGCAATATTCAGTCACATTTGGCAGAATGTTAAAGATCAAGGGTCATTGACAGCTGCTCTTTTCTGTACAACAACATTCATGGCACACAGAAGAAAGACGTTTACTTCAACTTTTGACTCATTACCTTCTCACTGGGTCCACGAAGGCTTACATTCTTTGGAAGAACCAGTCAAATTCTGTTGGCCACAGTTTTGTATGAGTAACAGTTGTGACATTGAGGTGTCTGGAAGCACTTTAGGATTTGAGTAGTTCAGTCTTTTGTTTCCTGGAGCTGATGTCTTGTTGCTATGTGCTGTAAACTACAATTCAGCTTGCTGGCTGGTACAGTACGTGTAGATCTGGAACGATGAACTGATGGAGCATCCCCTGGGGAGACACGATGGCCTGGGGCTATTCACATAACACAGACAGAGTGGACAATGGTCAACAAGAACATATTATTTTGGGATATGACAGCAGTTCTCGTGACACTTTTTCCCTTTTTCAAATCAATATTCTCCCCAGAAGAAAAACAACAGTGAATAATGACAGTTGGACAGAATTACAACCAATGAAGAATCTGCATCTTGAATACATAAGAGGGTTACCTGTCATAGTGTGCTGTCATTTCAACAGATCCTGTTGTGAGTGAGTTTCAGTGGTAGACACAAATATTTTAGCCACCCTTAGCCTCTTCAATGAGCTCATACATTAGAACTGAAAAATATGGTTAAGAGGCTTTTACATATCTTGAAAGGTCTTTGGGCAAACTGACCCTAACCAAAGCTGAAGCAGGTATCATGTTCAGATTTCCATGTGTTTGCCATGTTCTCACGTGTTAAGGCTTATACATGACATAAAAGCAGTAAGACAAATTCAAATAAAATTTCAAAGGACAAAATGAAAAACAGGAGACAAGACTATAATAGACTATGATGCAATGCAAAGCAGTTTACAGGAAATTATTATCAAACTCAGCCATTCATAACTCACTCAATTCATAAAAAACAGTGACAAACATTAATGTCCTAATCCTTGATTTAAAAGAATAGAGATCTGTCTTGTGTCAGCAGTCCATGCTGCTGATGGTTGATTTCTTGATTCACTTTAGGCTTTTCCATCCATTTTCCAATCTATCATACTCAGAGTCTCAGTCTATCTGTCTCTGTCTATTATTGTTGTTTATCTCTTTATGGCCACAGTTCACCATCTTCTAATGGTCACTTTGGGCAGAATAATGCTCTCTGTCACAAAGCTAAAGTCGTCTCAGAAAAAAAATATGTGATAAAGTTATATCAATGTGGAGCATTGGTTTCTAACATGGTGGATTTGTGACATGAAGAACTGAGGCTGTTTGAGAGCTAAGGAGTAACTACCAGGTGTGCGGTTTTTCTGATGCAGGGCTTGTTAGGCACTGGGTAAAGATGGTGGACAGGCATGAGAGTTACCTTCATGTTTGCCATTTGACACGACAACCTAAATGTTGAACCATGCAGAAAATTTTGGGGAGCTGGGTATTGGTCCCTTATGTAGTTCCGTGAAGGTCAGCTCTCTGTGTTTGGACCATTGTTTTCTTTTTGTACAAATTCAAATTATTTGTAAAGCATAGTGTCGTCTGTCAGGGGCTGTCAACTATCATCTACTGCATTGTAATGAGCTTTGGGAAGTGAGGAAACAAAAGACAGATGAAAGCGGCTAAAATCGGTGTTCTCCATTGGGTGTTTGGGCTGAGCCTGAGAGATGGGCTGAAGACTTCTGTCATCCCGAGGGAGCCCAGCTTTAGAGTATCTGAACCTTTATGTCAAAATGAGTCAGTAATAGTGGTTCAGTCATCTGGGTTGAATGCCTCTGGGCAACTTCCACTGGCAATTTTCCAGACATGTCCAACTGGGAGAAGACCCTGGGGTAGACCAAGAACACGCTGAAGAGATTATATTATTATATATCTCATCTAGACAGGGAATGCCTCTGAGTCCCCCAGGAAGAGCTGGAAAATGATGCTGAGGAGAGGGAAGTCAAGTCTACTTTGGTTGACCTGCTGCCACTGTGACCTGATCTCAGATCAGTGGAAGAAATTGAATGGATGAATACAGTGTCGGACATTTCCTCGTTGTCTTGTTCCACATGTTTGCTAAAGGTATATTTTCCTGACTCACTGAAAGCTAAAATACCCCACTAAACACACCACATAATAATACATTGAATCAAGATGTCATGGATTTGATATGACAACCTCCCTGAACCTGAACATCCCCCTGGAGTCCTGCAGACAGGACCCACTGAAAACATTTCCCCTACCAAGTGAGAGATGATCTGACATAAATAAAGGTTCATGTTCATTCATTTTTTATGTCCCATGTGATTGAGTATTTCATTCCTATGTTTCCAAGTCAGAATAAATGACCTTATATAGAATAATGTGTGTTTTTCAGAGATTTAATATTAGCTAGACCAAGTGTCTGCCAGTGCTGGCAGACACTGTGTTTTCATAACCAGAGGAGAGGAGTACTAACTCTGCCTCTTTGTTTCTGTCTCTCTCTCTCTAATGCACATGTGCACGCACACGCACACACACTACACACACACACACTGTGGCCAATGAGTGTTTCAAATATGTCACATAAAAAACATAATCTAGATGATAGACATCCCATTTGACAGGCCTGTTCAGGGTTAGCAGAAGGTCAGACAGTGGAGCCTTTGCAGGGGTACATGTTGTAACAAGGTTAGATTCATCACATACTGTCCTTTACTCAAACTCATGTTAACCAAACATGCTCATTCAGCCCAATTTAATTTTGTCCACAATCTATGTTGTTGCAGCTGGACGATCATGTTCCTTTCTATAAGATTTGTTTTGTTTTTGTCCTACAGAGAAGATCCTCAATCCATCCTTACATTCAGGCTTTTGTTGGAGGTTATAGCATCATGAATGCACCCTTCATGCATTTCAAACTCTTTCTGGATTTTTAATTAATACACAACTATGTGCCAGCTCCTGCATTTGCTTGCATGAACAAACACCAGAGCATCCAATCCTAGCTGACCCACCCAGCTGCTGACATCTAGGGACTGACAACATTCACAATTACAGGCAACATAGAGTCACCAATCAACCAAGCATGCATGTCTCTGGACTGTGGAAGGAAGCCAGAGAACCCAGAGGAACCCACTCAAGGACAGGGAAAACATGCAAACTCCACCCAAAAAGGCCCAAAGCACTGAACCCAGAACCTTCTTGCTGAGTAGTGACAGTAATACTATATTATAACATTACTTCCACCCCTGCTTGTACAGTATGTGCAGTTTGTCATGCTCTTCGCTGGAAGGGCACTTTAATATTTTTCTCCCATGCAGTGCAACCTGAAGGACATTTAACCATGTCTTTTCTTGATTGTGGAGGTTCATAACGGGGCACCATCACATTTTGTTTCTACTGATGTGGTGCACTTGCAAAAGTCCATTCCAGATTGCTAGATGTGGTTTTCACCTTATTCCCAACACAACAGGCATCAAGCACAACTCATCTTTGCTACATTTAGTTGTCACCTTCTTGCGTAGCACCCATGTTGTTTAAATGGCAATGAGCCAATTTTAGTGGGTGTGTGGGTCTTGAAATGAGGTCTGGCTAGGTGCAGTGCTATCTTGAAAGGGACGAACCAAGAAGAAAACAGACCTTAGTTCATTTGCTTACTTAAATTTGGCAGAGATCTGTTTCTTTAGTCACATGTCAAATCTGCCATTATGAAAGGTCACGGTGAAACACAACTGGCTTTTAAAGACAATGGGGGATGGCTCTTTTACTGCATTTTTAAATGTTAAATTTTCCTATGATAATTAGGAGACTACAATACGTACAACATTGTGAACCATGTGCCTGGTGTTGCAACCATGTTTTCCACCTATAACCAAGCAACAGTTGATCCAGACAGTCCCTGAATGCACTTGCCCCTGTGTGTTCAGAGTATTACAACAGAGCCCACAGAGACAGTTAATGATTTACCTAACTAAGACTGAATTTTTCTGCAGGCGCCACAGAGGGCATTTTATCACCACATACAATTTCATATTTTCTTCAGAATAAACATCTGCAATATTTTCAGAACCTTGAAAGTTTTTGGCTCAAAATTGTTCTCAGTTAATAACATTCAGCATGAAAGAAACTGTTTTCAAGGCCCAGGTTTATTAACTTGAAATTGTGACTCTTTGTTTCAGCATTGCTCATCATGAGTTATTCTCTCTGCATCACCTCAGGCCCAGGCCTAGAGGCCCTTTTCATATGAGCCCTCTATACAGAATGGGCTCCAGTGCAGTTGCACTGTCCGCATTTGTCTATACCTACATGCTTACAAACAGCTCAGTATGGTAGCTCTTAGACCGAGCCATGTCTGCCTCTTTGCTACAGCTTGTTACATGTTTGAGATGTCATGACTCGGGGTGAGATACACATGTTGTCACAGGTCACTTTTGGGGACATTACACAGACTTGCATTCATTTCCCCAGGGACTTATCCTGATCCTGTCTGGAGACAGAGCTTTTGTCCCCAGTTGGACGGGCTATTGCCAATTAACTGGTCTTTGACCACACACACAGACGCACAGACGCACACACACACACACACACACACACACACACACACTCAGTATGTCCAAGCAGGTGTTTTTAATTCCTGCTGCTTTTGTTCACAATTATTCACAGCTAGTAGACTGTTTGAATATTACTGACCCACAGGAGACACACACTAATATAAGCCAAATAAAAACCTCATGTGTAGGATGTGTGTTACTGTGCACACAGGCTCAACGTGTCTTTTTAAATTTGACTTGAATGCAAAATAAGTGACAGTAAACCAGAGGGAATCACGGCCATGGTGAGTTTGACCAGCAACTCGCTCCACTGCAGCTGTTCTGAGACAAAGTCTCTGCTGAGGCATTTTTACATTACAATGAGAATAAGACCAATAACATTTTCAACTTGTTTTTACATGAGCTCAGGTTACACCATGTAAAAATCATTAACTGATTCCTGAGCAGAAATAGCTCTCTGTGAGTGAGTAGCGCTGTGTGAGCAACAACTTTAATATTATATATAGTCACTTAATCACAACAACATAATACAACAACACAACAACAACAAACAAACAAAAAATATATATATGGGAAACAAAAAAACAAACTGTAATGTGCTTTTACCAGGATCCTGTATCTGTCTAGCAGATCAGATTAAATAATGAACTGATGGGGTCCCATGAAGGCAGGGGCCCAGGTGGGACTCCTTCACAGACACTCGGCCGTCTCTGCGCAAGAATACCAAATTTTCTCTACATATTTTGCTCTGGACCAAAGCATTAGACAGACAGAACAACCAGCAGATGTCGTCATCCCTGCTGCTATCCGGACGAAACCACAATAACTCACCCTAAGTGGCTGTCTGTTTTGATTTCAAAGCCAGTGTCTGACTCATGGGTGTTATTAAAATGCTTCAGTCTACCAGAGAGAAATGTAAGCACCTGGATTTTGTATTGTATTTGGTACAACATACTATTTTAAGTGCCACATATTTCAGGTTTAGTTTGCTGTGTCACAGTGTCATCTCGGAATGAATTTGGTTGGTCAAAACCATTCTGTAATTTTATATCAAAGTTAGAATAGAATGGATGAATTGTTTTCACACGTCCCACGTTGGATTCTCATATCCCACCACATGGGGTACAGTAAATAACTATCTTGCAAAGATTGAGTGCAGATTGTGACACTTTTATAAGCTGCCAGCATGAGATTCAGATACTGTCCAGAAACAAAAGCCCCGAGGTTGTCCATAGATATGTTTGGTTTGTAATTGACATCTAGTAATTTCTGACAGGAACAAAGGCAAAAGTGCAGTGACGTAATACAAAGAGAGACAAAGTCAGTGTTCATCAAAGGTCAACTGTAAACACTTTGGTTTTCAGGATGATATGATAGAAGGACAAGAACAAAGTCTGGAGTCTAGTAGAGGTTACACTTGTTTTGAGGTTGTTTTACTTCTCTACACATTTTAACAGACACATACACACATAAAACTTCTCGATATCTGTGTCATGAAGCTGATGCTCCCCTCACCCCTTTTTCCCTAATTGTAATTTTGCTCTCTCTCTCTCTCTCTCTCTCTCTCTCTCTCTCTCTCTCTCTCTCTCTCTCTCTCTCTCTCTCTCTCTCTCTCTCTCTCTCTTCCACACACATACACAGGTCATAAGTCAAATAGGATTTGAATGGCAGGAAGGGAGTGGGTTTGTTAATACTGGACTTTACTGTAATATATGGTGTGAACTGCTCCCTGTGAACTGAGCTCTATCTTCACATCACTCTCTCTCTCTCTCTCTCTCTCTCTCTCTCTCTCTCCCTCTTGATCAAGATAATTATTTCTCATATTTACTCATGTTGTTTAATTACATTACATTATCATAAGTTTGGTGAATGTCTGACTCCTGCCGCTTTATGTTGTTTGGCACAGCAACTCTAACTTCTGTATTATGGGGACTTACTGCATTTTACTACTGTTATTACTGCCCTTCTGTGATTGCATCTACTTGCATGGCTGTGCAAACTGCTACATGTAAAACTGGAGGGGCAGTGTTGTCCTGTCCTGCTGGCTGGTCTGGCCTGGTGGTCTCTCAGCAGCTCACCTCTGTAGGTCTTCCTTCCTGTCTCACTGATCATGTCCTCTGGGTAGTGGATTACCAGACAATCCAGACTCCATCCAGCTGAGAGAAAACACTTTTCTGTTCTCCACCACCTTGATGTACTCAGCTATATGGATGTAGAAGGCTACTTAATGATTCATACTCATGTATCAGAGTGACCTAAAAGTTGTTCACTTTCTTTCCATATTCTTTGAGGGTATTCAATTTCAAAACTTGATTTTGTTGCTCCTCACTCACTCATTCACACACTCACTTGTAACACACAATCAAACACTGTGTGTGCCAACGTTTTATCTTCTCATCGGCATACTTGGGTAGCTCCGTTTACTTCCTTCCCTTTTTTATGGAGGAACTTAAGGTGTGTTTATATATATGTGTGTGTGTGTGTGTGTGTGTGTGTGTGTGTGTGTGTATTATGCTTGTTTGGTGGAGTTTCTACAGTTGTCCCACCTTTACTTCCTGGAGACAGAAACAAAAACAAGCCAAGTTAGACAGGCGTTTAGGAAGCACAGGCCTCTGCCGTGGCCAATGTCAAACGCACAACAGACTTCAGAGAGAAGTTTTTGATTAATGGTAAATGATCTTGAATTGACCCAAAACACAATGAGTTCTTACTAAGTTTGGTGCAAATCAAAGGTGTAACCTACTCTTTGCATCACCCTGATGACAAACAAGCAGATATACATAATGACATAAACTTCAAACACACACACTTTAACCTCAGCACTGCAGCACCTGGAGCAATTCACGCATGACATATTGGACGGGACAGGGCTGTGTTTGAGGGAAGTCCATTGTATGTTTGTGTGTATCTGTGCATGAGAGAGAGATAGAGAAGGAAACAGAGAGAGAGAGAGAGAGAGAGAGAGAGAGAGAGAGAGAGCAGGTAACAATCTGAGTAGTAGTTTCTCCTTAGTTTAGGTAGTTTCTCCTTTGCTGTCAAACAGCCTCAGTTCTTCTCGTCATGGATCCACCAGATGTTGGAAACTTTCCTCTGTGATTCCATGTTGACATGAGTCCATCACATCATGTCTGCTGGTCTGTCAGCTGCACATTCAAGCTGCCAGGCTCCTGTTCTTACACATCCTGAAGGTGATCCACAGATTTCTGTTCTTGGTTACAGGAAGTGGATCCTGATCTGTAGTGACCATAGCCTTTCTGTCAGCTCCGACCAGTCTCTCAGTTTCCCTGCAGCTACTGCTCACACACATACAATTGTTTCCTCAGTTCTTGTCTTGTCTTTATTCCAAGATGATACACCTAATTGATGTACAGAGTTGTAAGATATCAACCATCTTTGTCTTTATTTATTGGCAAGAAAAAACAAAATGGAGTTTGTCTCCCAAAAGTTCTTAAGACCTTATCCAAAACAGGCCTGTGGCAATACCTGAATTTGCAAAATGTAATTTACCAGTGCACACCAAGTCCCATCCCAAATACATGTAAGAATAATCCAGACACTAATCCAAAATGGACCTGAAGAGACCCTGATAGCAGCATGCTAATCCAACTGACTGAAGTAAACAGATTAACCAACAGCAGTTGCAGACAGTGACAATATCGATGCCTTTAAAATAAAAATTAGGTTAAAGTGGGCTTAAAGAGTGTTTCCACCCTCTGCACCATATGATGTAAGTTGATTGATAGATAGACAAAAGACAAACATCACTGAAAGCTGTGAATCACATTCCAGAAACAGCTACTGATTTTCCTATTCAAACTTAGCTTCAGTTACCTGAACAAACAAACTGATTCCTGATTTCATTTACTTTATTTGTATTTCAAAGAAAACCTCAACCGAGTTTGAATAGTTGCAAAAGAAGTAGCCATGTTTGTTGACTTCAAAACCTTTATTTATAGCCTGTTGACTGTCTTCCTGACACTAAATCAAAAAAAACAAAACAAAAAAAAAAAAAAAAACATACAACCTATATAAAAATATAAACTCAAATGCTTGAAAACCAAAGAATTAGCTATGAAACTCTAATGTTCACGCAAGTTATAGTGATAGACTTTAGATCCAGTCTCCATCAGGTCCACAAGGTCAGGCTCAGGACTAAGACCAGTCACATTTGCAGCTGTGACAGATGGTGTTTGGAGTTGCTTAAATCAATTGATCTTCCTCTGGCTTTGTGTGTTCAGACTGATGCATTGGCCAAAGAATAAAATATATCTTCAGGTGACATGGAGAATTTATAACCTAATTTCTCAACGTCACAATTTGTAAGTCTTGCTAATGTCAGCATTAACAGCTGTTTACTTACCAGTCCAGAAGAAACATTGCAAGTTCAGCATCTAAGTTTATTTATTCTCTCACCGACAGTCTGTCTCCAGCTCCGGAAATCAATGCAAAGTTCAGCTTTTTTTCTGCTTCTTTTTCTATCAATTCTGTTCTTCTCCTGAAATTAGCATGCTAACCAGCTAGCTGAGGCACAGTTGGACTCTCATCTCATCACAGTATTGTCCAGTCTGCTCAGAAAGTCTATCTACTCAGAAAGCGTATTATGATCACAGTGATGGCTGAAGCACTCAGCAGGACAGGTACAACGGTTCATGAAAATTTTATGTAACATTAGTAAAACTTACAAATATGAAATGAATTAAAAACATCAAAGACTAAGTGAATTATCTAAAGTATTCTTTAAACTATGAGCAACACAACTTTTTTTTCCCTTAAGTGTTTACTTTAAGGTCCAGACCTGATATTCAACTGAGTGTTTATTTCTGACAAGTGAAGAGCACAAACCCTAACCCTGACCTCCGCACCACAAGCACCAGAACAGATTGGATAACAAACTAACTTAACATAACAATATTCAACATCCAGTATAGTTTATTTTACACGTATACTTTACATGATACAAAAATACTGATCACAGTGTATTTTCTTGGAAAAGATTGAAATTGCAATAAACAGAGGTTGAAAAATAACATTTAATAAATTATATAATTAATATAAAGAATACAGAGACATAATTAATACAAAACCCCCCAAATATTTTAAAACAAATTATTTTGACAATATTTTAAAACAAGTGTCGAGTGTTGACTCTCTCTCTCTCTCTCTCTCTCTCTCTCTCTCTCTCTCTCTCTCTCTCTCTCTCTCAGTCCTTCCTTTCATTCCTGGGCTCCAATCAGTCGTGCTCTTATTAAAATGTCCTCATAGCCAAGTCAGTGCATTTCCCACCTTCAAATCACCACAGTTTCCCATATCTGCACTCAAATCACTAAGGTTCCCACATTCATCAGGGTCCGCACACTTAGCTGCCTTCAGAGCTGATGGGGATACTCGTGACCCGCAAGTCTACAGGGGATGGGTGATGAATTCTACTTTATAAGTTTATTATCTGCTCGTTAGCATTTCATTAGCATCTCGTCAGGCAGCGGTTAGTCCACCCGCCTCCAGTGCGATGGTACGCAGCGGCACACCTCCTCGCTGAAGGAAAAACCTGGTTCACACCGTCGTCTCCTGACCTCGCAGGGAGGCCTGAGACAACTGCAATGAAAAAGGAAAAGATATTTAGCTCCAAGACTGAAGAGGAGAAGTATCGGCAAGGATAGTGGTTGCCATGATTTGTGACATTATTGTACTAAAAATACTATAATAATAATTTGGTCACTTCTAGTTTAACTCCACAACTTTATGATGTGGTCTGCAGGTTTTCAGGAATGATTGAGAACCTCATGCAATGATTGAGAACCTCTACTTCCTCATGAGCATACTTGCGCTCAAAAGGTTAAAGGTAACAACTACGGTTTAGATTTCATAGCAGTAAAAACTACAGCCCTCAGAACTACTTTGTGATTTACAGCCCATTTCTGATCCACCAAAGCTTTCATCAGAGCAGTTTGTCAAACCTGTCAAACCAAAAACCAGAAATATATTATAGTTTCACTTCTTTTTGTATCCTGAGACAGTGTGGTCTAAATCCTGTTTCAGGTTTTTTTTTTTTCCCAAACAGTTCAAGTATTTTCCTAGACATTAGTATTGACAGTTGAAAGCTCATACCACAGTCAAGGCCTGATTGTCCACTCTTGAAAGGATTACAATGGACCAGATCCATGACATTCCCAAGAAAACATGAAGCGTTGGAGGGTCTGAGCCCCGTTTTATGTAGCACTTACACACCGCATCAGCAGAGACTGTGCGACTGGCATGTAATTGCCACTGCTTTTCTAGGTGCACAGGAGTTACATGGCGGATGACAGAACATTTATGAATATCTCTGAACACATGACGAAATGCACAGAGTCGGAGTCAAACAGACACGTGGTCTCCTTTAAATGTACACACTAACATGAGTGCCAGATCCCAGACACTAGATTCCTTCCTATGTTATACCCATAAATCACTCTCAAACAGGGTCACAAAGGGTCAAGACTGGATAGGATGGATGGATGTGTGTATGTGTGTGTGTGTGTGTGTGAGTGTTTCCTCTTGTGCAGGGGAAAGGAAATAGTTAAGTGACAGCTGGGAGAAGTCATTAGCACACTAAGGTCTTGTATTACACACCAGGCTCACTTGAACAACCACTTACTACTGATGGACCAGTGTTTTTCCCTGACTACACACCACTGCTAATAGTACAAGCGTGAGTACGCATGGGTGTGAGCCAGTGTGTTAGCAGGGGATGACTACCACAAGATGATGCAACCAGTGAACTAGTGAAATACAAGTCAAATGTTAGCTGCCAAATTCCTCCACACCTCCTTTTTTATTTGATCATTCATTACACCAACTGGTGCATAAATAAGATAATAACTCAATGTCTCACTTGGCCTCACATAATCCTTGACGTGTGATCATAAAATGCAATGAAGACTACAACAATAAGAAAGCATCTTTGTGTGTGATGAAATGTTTCACCTTCTTGAAATGTTGATATTGTTTGAATGGTCGTCGAACACTATACATCTGCCAGCAGCTCAGCTTTAATTAAAACAATACTGATGTTTCTTTTTGTAAGAAGAAAGCAATTTCCATTACTCTAGAGTTAGATGCTGGATTAAAAAGTGGAGATGGATGGATGGATGGATGGATGGATGTCTTCAGGTGCTTGAAGTTTTGTTACAGTCACCAAACATTGCATGGTATCTAAATCTCTATCTACATCCCTCCTTACCTGCATGTAGCTTGATGGAACCTCCGTCCTTTTAGGAAACACTTATTGGGCGACTCATTGCATTCACAGGAACACTTTGTTTTGTTGAGGGGCTGGTGCCTCGGACATGTCTTGATACATGTGCACTGACAGGTCTCTTTGCTGAAGACATGGTTGAGAGGGCAGGAAGGAGCAGGCGGGATGTTGCAAACACACTGGCAGGTATTGCGGTCGTAATGTCGGTTTGGGCCGCAGTCTTGTGTTTGAGCCCTGCGCCGACAGACACACTGACAGGTTTCCACATCCAGTTCCTTATCTGGGCCACACACATCTGCTGAAAATATGCCTGTGGAGATGAAAAGAGATAGACACACATAGCTGCCTTTGTTATTTAAAGGAGACTGGACTGGAGGCTTGGCTGCATGTTATTGATTGATGCTGCGCTCTCCTCACTTTTTTTCCTGGCACTTCTGGAGTCAGAGTTCCCCAGTTTGAGTGAGTTACTTATATATCAAGTTTACCATGGCAATAAGATGATAAATCCTACAGTCAGTTTCTCCATCGCCTCTAGAGCTCTGTTCCAAAAATGCATATCCTATTTGATAAATATTGATAAATTATATTTAGTTATCAGTAAACGTTCAAGAAAGAAAAGCGAATTGTCATATGAATAAATATACAAATTCTTGATTGAAAACTATAAGACAAATCCTTAAATTAAATAAGACACACATTTACACATAAGTATGTCATAGGAAGAGCAGATAAATGAGTGAAATATGAGGGTCATTGCTGCAAAAAATAAACTGATATCCTATGCAAACACAGTTGTAAATGTTGGCTGTCACTGAAAATGTTACACAACAATATATAAAAACAGTGTGCGTGCCAGTTGTTTGAGATCACTGATAAACTCGGAAACTGAGACATTCCTGGAATGGAGCAGCGTTCTCTGTTTCCTCAGGGATAGCACAGATGGTTCTCTTTCAATACTGGCAAATGATCCTCTAGCTAAAACACAAAGGACGAGAGACGGAGAGAGCAACAGAATGTCCAGCAAATAGATGTTCAGACTGTTGTGTTTGTGTTTCTACAGATGAACAAACACAGATAACAAAGACAAAATTCTGGTGTCTTCTCCACTGTAGCATCATGTGCTCACACAGACTTCACAATCTACATCAGTCTACTTTATTTTCCCTGACAACATAAGACAAAGTCTAAGAGGTGCACATTTTTGATAAATGTCTCTCTCAACAATTGGCCATGGTTGAAACATACGTAATTTAAAACCTGAAATGGTTTGATATTTGCTATTTTAATTTGTTTACTTCTGCCCTGGTTTATATCTGCAACACTAGTGGTTTGGGGAATGTCAAACATAACAAAATGTTTGTGATTTGACTGTTTGCAGTAGATCCACATGTCCAAAATCAGATGAATACAACAATGGATCCATACAAAAGTCAAGGATGAGCGTAAATGATTTAACGTAATTTATGTTATGTGTTATTCAATATGAAAGGCAGTAACTTGTGGACCTTTTAACTGCACTGTACTTATTGCTCTACTACTGTATATACAAACACACCATTACTCTCACCACACACTGAGCCCACTATCCACAATTTATATCAATATCAATTAAACAGACAACAAATTAAATACTTTGAAGTTCCTGTCTAGACATTTTTAAGCTATGGCATAGTTAGCATTTTTCATTTGTTTACGTTGTTTGTTAGCGTGTAACTTGTGTTGGCTGATACAGTGTTAGTAGTTGGGGTCATGCTGACAAGAATTAAACCCGGCCCTCCGTCCCACACGTCGAATTAAGGCTATTGTCTAGATGGACTGTGGATTATGCTTATCTTCAAGAACTTGAATGTCATGTCAGGTTTTGTACAGCCATGTTGTAAAGAAAAACAGGGTCTATAATTATGTAGGGTCACATAGTGCTGATGCATTGTGGGTTAGCTGACACTTGTGTTTGTGATTCGGTTTGACAGTCACACAAATGTCAGTTTGCTACTGGGGTGAGAAATATTCCCTTAGTGGAAACTAAGCAACAGATTTGTGGTTACTCCTCTCTGAGTTACTCCATACCAGGGTATTATATGAAAGCCATGTTTCGAAAAATTGTTGTTGTTTTTGGGAAGCACCCATTCATTGTTTTTGATGGAGACTGTTTGCAGAAAAATCTTTACCATCTGAAGTTGATGTCTGATGGTTACTGAGCAAAACATCTGAACCCCAAAATAATTCTCTCTCTCATTGTTTCTCTGCATGCGCAGACTCAGTGGCTTCTAGTAAAGGGCTGATGTATATACACTGATTTACACCAAGGTCATTCTTCCTTATTTTCTTCACCAGTATAACAATAACCAAAAACATTTGCGTTCCATTGTGCTTTAAATTTTGTTAAAAATAAAACGTCACAAGAACAAAATTCAAACTGTCTACACTGAAGTCTGTGGATTTCACTGAATAATTAGGACATTCATTCTGGAAAAGCATGTTGCCATTGAGTTGCTATGAGCCAGCTTCTTAACTGTACACTATGATATAGTAGTATTTTTGGTTGTTCCTGTCACCAGTGAGCTTGGTAATGCAGTAACCTGACATTAGATGGTTTTGGTTTAGCTTCATCATGCACAGTGCCAAATAGTGCACTGCTTCTCCAGAAAGCCCTGACTAGATTAGACCTATTAGGGGAAAAATGTGAATAGCCAGCAGTCTTGGTCGCAATGATGCAAGCAGAAGCAATCAAGGGGGCACTCTAAAGCAGTGTCTGTTTTGAATAATAACACTTGAGAGCACCATATGTTTGATGTCTGATGGACATTATAGTTAACTGTGTAAAAAAAAAAGGTAAAAACCAATGGGAAAGTGCTACAATGGTACTAGAGCTTTAGTTGGACTGCATCGGGCACACTGGCACACTGTTTCACTAAAGGGTAAATCCATCAGAGCACTGTTGCAAATGTCTTCCACTGTTCCAGTTATAATCCACAAACACATGACATGAAAGTGACATCTTCAAATCTTTAGTTATCACCATCATTTGCAAAACCCTCTCTCTGGACCCAAGCTATGTTCCTACTGTACCAATCTGTCTTTATCACTGTCTTCTCCTCCTCTTCCCCTGCTTAACGTCTCTTTTTAAGACTTTGTCCACTTTGTCAATGTCTCAGCAAAGATATTTCTCTGTGCTGAGATATGGACCATTTTGGGACATCTCTCTTTCCTAGCAACAGCCTCACCTCGCTCTCTCTCTCTCTCTCTCATTTTTTCTGTCTTTCTAGAGACAAATAACCCTACAGACTCACATTTATACCTACAAGCAATTCAGACTTGCTAGTTGGCCCTGTGTGAATGGCTTTGGACTGTGGAATGACTCGTAGCACAGTGAGAACATGCAAACTCCACACAAAAAGGAGACTGAACCCAGAGCCCTCTTGCTGTGAGGCGACAGAGCTAACCACTGGACCGTCCTGCCGCTCTGCTCCTGGATATGTTTTCTTTGTATAAGTGCACTCGCCCTAATGCACTCAGCTCACTCACTCACGAGCTGTGCAACACTCTGAAAATATTGCTGTAATTTGGAGATACGGTAACTCTGGTCCCTTAAAGCACTGTAGAGCAGAGGGATTGGTGCAATCTGTGGACAGAGAGTCAAGGGTCAAAGCTTTTTGTTTCTGACCGGACCTCCCACAGCCTCGATTTACCTTGTGGCTTGGCTTGTTGAGATTGTTCTGTAAAATTTCATGTGTGTAACACAAGACCTTACATCCATTCATCTTCATTTGTACGTCCCTATTTCTTATTCAAAAATCACCATGTTTTTTTGTGGCAGGGTAATTTGTAGCATTTTTGGGAATATCCGCACATGTTTTGGGGAAGCTCTGCCACACACAATTATTTGTGTAATATTTCCTAATATTAAGATCTTTTTTGCTGGACTGCTGCCATGGGTTGTCAAACTTTGTTGCCAGATTTCTGTTTAATGTCCTCATGTTTGAAGGTTGACTCCTGGGTCTCTCTCTGCCACAAGAAGTATGTGCTGTTGCAATTACAGCGCAATGGATTTGGAGGGATTTAGTCGCACTACAGGTCATTCATGTAACACATTGATTAAGATATCCTTGCATAGCACCATCCAACTTACAACATAACTGCCAGTGTGCAAGATTTCTGTCAATGTCAGTTATTTGCTTTTCAAAATAAAATAAGCCAGAGTGAATTTTTCCTACAGTGAAGTAGGAGTGAAAGGAAAGACTGCTGAACTTGGAGGGACACAAGACACTAACACATAACAGACAGTTAAAAATAATGTTTATGAGTCTTGGAATTAAAACATAATACTTTGTCCATGGAGATTAGTTGATGTGTCAGCATATTTTTGATTTTCCCTTTACTTTTAAAATGACAATAGCCTCAGCCTTAGCCTGGCTCATCACTTTGTTGTGTCTCCTTGAAACAGTGGACCGGAGTATTCACAGTGTGAATGTGTTGTCAAATTCATGAAGATATTTTTTATTTTTATCCCAAGTCCACTATATGAAATAGAAAAGCACATACCGTTAGAGTTATGGCTGGAGATTAAGGCCTGGCAGTGACATTGACAGAACGGTTACAAGGCCACCAAAATATTAGGAATCATCTTCCTCTGATGCAAACACAACCATTACCTACTAAACAACGTGTATGTTCCTCATGGCCAATTCAGTTTTACCTGACTGTCAAAGCCTTAGCTTAAATAAAATCCACTGTTAATCTTTTGCTGATTATATTTTTTCAAGCCGTTCATTCATACTGTTTAAGAGTGTATTTGTGTGCGTGAGCATCACTGGAATCTGCTACTCAAGGGTCTCCACATTCTTGTGCTTCTCATTTGTTTACACTGAGTCCAGAGTGTTATCATTGCTGAACACACACACACAGAAACTCACAAACACACACATACTGACTCTCAACAAACACACTGCAGCCGTAAATACTCCTCTCGGAGCACATGAACATTCTTCTGTCACAAACACCAACACAGAGAAGGATGGGCTCCACTAACAGTCTGTGCTTTTTCCAGTGTTTTGGTATGTGAGTGCTCACTGCAGGCTTCGGGGACACGTCATCATTCAGCACTGATCAGCTGTATTTCCAGGCAGATATTTCTTTGTACTGGTTGATCTGCACTGTTGGCTTTCATGGTGTCAGAGGAGCCACACTTAAGTGTGACAGTACAGTTGGGACCAGAGGCGACAGGTGGCTCGCTGTTCTTCTCAGGTGTACTCCAGATATGTAGAGCAGGGTTACTTCAGCTTCTCCTTATATAATTCAAATTTGTTGATATGCACAGAGTTTGGAGGATTCATTTTGGTCAGACTGGTCTCATTCTAAATTTAAAGAAATCGTTCAGGTCATTTGACTTGGGATTGAGTGAAGTACTTAACTGTAGCTACTGAGTGTATTGCCTCCAGAGGATTCAAATCAGCGCTCTGCCAAAAGCAGTGCCAGGACGGAAGCTGAGTAATGAGCTGCTGTGGGTGATGCCATCCCCAAAAATGCATTTTAGGATGTGTTTTCACTCAGAAAATTTCTTTGGAACTCCTCCTCTGTTTATCTACCGTTGAACCACTGTATTCTTATGTATAAGGGCACAGATGATTTCCTTTGTCATTGGCAACAGATCTGTGGATGCTATTGTGCAAATACAGGAGATAAGAAAAGGATTGTTTGAGATAGATAAAGTGGTGACACTTCAACTGATATCAACTTTGTTCTGTGGAAGTTTTTTTTTTTTTAAAGCGTCTGAAACACATTTTTCATTATTCCGATTCTGGGTGCTCCTGCAGCCACTTTAAACTGGGACCTCATCCAAATCTACTGCAGGTAATCACACATTCCCACTTGAAATAAACCAAACTATTACCTTAAGATGAAATCAAAGACCTCTTAAAACCCCTTTTAAACACAGGAAATAACCAGAGTTTAACCAGGGTTTAACCAGGGTGTAACCAGGGTGTAACCAAACACCACAGAGTTTTACTCTATGGTGAATAGTATGAACAGGGCTCATGTGGTTACCAAGTTCTCTCAAACTCACATAATTCCCCAATTTGCTGTAATTTGTTCACTACATTGAGATCCATCTGTTCTTAAAGAAGTGTAAATATGTCAAATCTGATTATTAACATAAGCAACACTTTCACTACATATGAGGTTATGATTTATTTAGAGATGCCTCTCAGTAAAAGACTACAAGACAACAGTGCATCTGCCATTTCCCTGTGTGTTAAAGGTCCCATATTTTACATTTTCCTGTGCTTTATGATGTGTTGACCAAAAGGTATTTAAGTATCCAAATCATCAGTGTAGTTTTCATCGTCTCTCTCAGGATTCTCTGGTTGCAAGATATCACTAAGACTTTTCTGAGAGAGCCAATAAAAATTTGGCAGATTTCAGGTAAACACTCAAAGAAAGCAAATTTTGTGAGATTGGATGGTGGGTCAAAGTGAGCAGGGCTCAGGGCCATGGCTGAGGGTGGTGACTGTTTTGGTGTGCCATCACAAAGTTACAGAAGTCCTGAAGTCTCGTTTCTGTATATACGGGCTGTGTGTGATTCTCTGTGGACTGAGGCTTTGATACTTTCACAGTAGAAATATAGAACCTAGACTGCTTTATAACCAACTACACATGGACATCTACCATTGTACTGTATAGGACCTTTCATTTCACACATGTATGCATTACTTCAGAAGAGAAGGCTGGTTGAAGATTGTAGTCAATATTTAACCAGCAGGGTGGCTTTAAAAAATGCAGACGGTTCTATACAAAGAGCAGCTTTGCATAGTTTCCACGTCAACGGTTGTTTTCCCCTGTCCCTCATGAATTACATCTATTTAGGTTTCACATTAGGTATTAAGAGCACGACCACACACAGCATCCAACAGCTTTGCCATTTAAACTGCTCATTACCGCAGTCTTGACATTGTTGGCAGTGAAGGGTAATTTCCCTGCTATGTTTGCCTATCAGCAGCTGTAATTGTTTCTTCCTATTTTATCATTCTAGGCGGCTGCAGGAAAAATAAGCAAGCACAGTTTCCTCTACAGTGTTTTCTAAAAAAAAAAACAAAAAAAAAAACGAACCATAGATATAAGATAAAACTCTTTGTGTACAAATGTGTAAACACTCACCAAGGTGCTGTTGGGAGAACCGTGGAGGGGGCAGCGGTGATGGAGGGGTGTTGTGGTGCGTGATGCTGGCCATGCTGACACACCAGCATAGTCTGCTGCTCCAAGTCTGACCAGGAGGGCATGTCCTGTTGGCTACCGGACACCTTCAAGAGAGAAAGATTTAAACAGTTAAACATCATATCCCCACAGCTGGGTTCATGACTGGATGACAGTGCTATTATCAGATATTGTACAGATAAATTACCTCGATATTTGCCAATTACAATAAATTATTGAATTGACCTTTGCCGTGCAGTGGAATGGCAGATGTGACATCCATCAACAAAATTTTATGTAAAACATTGCTCAGTTAGGACAGACTTGAAAATACATTCAGTACTAGAGGAATCCAGTGGTAGTTGTCTGTATTGGTGGGTTTTGTTATGGCATTGTTTCACTCTCATACAGTCAGGCCTGTTCAGTTTGGGAAGCAGCAGAGTCTTGTACTGTTAAACACTGAGTTGCCCCTTGAAAATCAGCCTTCTTCTGTGAGGACCTGCAGTTGTTGCAACTCTCCATCTGACCACCAGATGTCCTCAGACTTTCCTCCCTGTTTGACTCATCTTCCTCCCACATCCACCTGCTCACCTGTGTACCATTCTCCCAGTCACCTACACAGCCGTGTCGTTCCCCTCACTAACTCCCCGCTTATATACTGCTTCATTTCCAGCTGTGCTGCACCAGCTGTAGCGGCCCAGTCTTTGGTCTAGTCTTTTTTGACCTAAGTTGCCTTTTGCTTTTTCCACCTGCTGTTTTTGTGCCCGCCAGTCTGTTTGCTTGTAGCCCTTTGCTCTTATTTCTATACTTCAGTACTTTTAAGTAAAATATATACCCCAAGACACCTGAATGTGGACGCAGAAAAGGCTGTGATGGCACCCTAAGGAGAGAAAAATGGAAGTAGGACAGTTGTTGAGCTGAGACTTTGGTGCATGCCAGTTTGTGGCAAACATACACTCAGCATGCCCTCAATTGTATAGACCTTGAAGCCTTAACTTAAAGTTGTCATGAAGAGACCAAAAGCAGTTTTTCCAGTCCCAGCCTAGCACTAACTCGATTTCCAGAGCTTGTATATTGTAGCTTTAATCACTGGCATTTTCTGTTGGTATTAATTTTACTCTGCACCTTTTCGTATATTATTACCTGTCTATTTGTCCATATATTGTGTATCTATGTGTATTTTTTCTTATGTGTATAAGGTTTACCAACAAATCCAGCATAATCTCATCTGAAAAATTCACAGGTCTAACTATCACTTAAACACACCTCTGTGATCTTCTGGGATTGTTGGGGACAAAACCAGGCCACTTAATTGGCTGAAGTAACAGGATTTCTCAGCACTTTGAATGTGTCAAAGTGCAGCTCACCAACTCCTAACTCGCTTCACATGATAAGCCAACTGAAGGGCTGTAGACAAATAAACACCCCGATCAAAGGAGGATTTCTTGGGCCAGCTTCAATCAGACAGTCAGGAGGGAGAGGAGGGTATCAGAGGATTATCCGTGATGATGAGATGTCTCCGCAATGTCACTGAAGAAATGCAGGCAGGCTGTCCAAGATTTCAGCATTGGAAATATAAAGATTTTTTGTTTGTTTGTTTGATTGTTCAATGTTGTGTAGCAGAACCAAAGGTTATGACTTTCCTCCAACATCTAAAACAAGTGTATCATTCTCTAAAACTTTCCCTCAAGGCATCATCACTGTAGCAGTTTTTCCAGCAGTGCTGCTTCTCAATATATACTATGATTAGATAGATCCAATAGATCCAATAATGTTAAGGTGGTTGGCATCAGGCTGGTTGCCAAGATACAGATGAAGGATGTGATATGTGTTGATAACTTTTCCAGATTTTATAGCAGCAGTGGAAATCCTACAGAGAAACTGAGCAAAGGCTAAAACTGGCAGATATTGACAAATTCAATCAATGGCAGTGACAATCTCAGTTAATACTTTTCCCCATAACATGTGCAAGTGAACATTTTTGGTCCTTATTCTTGGTACTTGTTGTGCTCTAAGGAATATATCCCTAAGAACACCCTTCAGAGTTAGAACCCAAATTTGGTTTAGAAAATTTTGGCTAATGAGGAGGGAAGCAGATTGTAGGCAAACAAACATCTCCATCAAAGACAGGTCTCCCGGGTCGACTACAGATAAGTGGAAGAGAGACACTGATATGTGTCTGTGGCTGCAGCGGCTTTGCTGTTTGCTGTGTTAAGACCACATGACCTTGGTATTTGTTTTCTTTAGTTAAATTGTTCCTGTTTTCTGTTCCCAATTCCTTTTTAATAAGTTTTCAACCTTTCATGTCATCTTTCAGCCTTTCAACTCGTTCTTCATTTCTTCTCACCACTTATGCCGTTTTTCCTACCAACCTGTAAGTTTGGCATCTTTGGAAGAGTGGATGATTATAAGGGCTTTTATAAGATGAATGATGCCTTTCTGCAGCAATTCTACAATGAAACTTTGTTAAAGGTCCCATAAGGTAGATGTCCATGTGCTGTTTGATTATAAAGTCTAGGTTGCATATTAATTCTGTGAAAGAAGCAAAGCATCAATCCACAGTGAAATGCACACAAACTGACCCTGAGGCTGGGAACACACTGGATCCTTAAATCTGCTGTGTATTTATGCAGTCAGCATCAGCCAGACATCAGAAGAGAGGGTCAGACCTATGGATCAGTACTTCAAAGATATTTAACATTAACTGGAATGTGTTGATTATGGAGCCAAAATAAAAAAAAAAAAATTACCAGCTTTTATTTCAACATCTGTGATATTCCACTCACTATTTTTTCATAAGATCTGAGGTACACATACACGTACTCACACACACACACACACACACACACACACACACACACACACACACAGACATATATATATATATATATATATATAGACAGAAACTGACAGATTATGATCATCCCCAAATTTGCTACATGACTCTGGTCATTCTGCAGGAAATGAGTGGGCTGACACTTATCAGCTGGTATGTCATCATGAATCTGAGTTGTTCTCTACTGAATCATGATGATTCAGAGATCTTTCAGACGGACTGTTCATGTTCTCCGGAGACAGACTGTCAAACAAATATGTCAGAAATATGTTAGACGTCATCCCTGTCACTTATGATGGAGCTTTTACTCACAATGTTCTCGTGATTTTACCGAAAGCCGGAGGCTATGGTGGAGGTCAGCGTCATGTGGTGACTTGTACAGAGCAAACAGAGCAGAACAACAATTAACTCAACTACGCAACTGTCTCCTCCACAAACCACCATCTGTACACCACCAAGAAAGTGGGTGTTGGGAAAGAAATAGGGACAACTGTTTTTTAAGACCTGTGTATTGTTAGAAAGAGAACTGCAAGGACATCCCCCATCTCTTTTCCTTGCTGACTGACTGATGGGAGAGGGTAGTCTGGTGGACTTGCTTCGTTAAGTGACCAAGTTAGAAGTTTACTTCATGATTTTTCAGTGATTCACCTAAGCTGGTGGCTGACAGGGTGTGGACATCAGGTTTGTAAGGGTTGCTGTGCAGACAACATTACATGAATGTCCTCTTGATAGATCGTCGTGGCTTGAAGCAGCAGCAAGCAGAGATAAATGTCTGGAGCAGCATTTTCTAGGCACCGTTCTACACACAACCCCCTGTAAACACAGTCATTTTCGAAAGCCTTTTGTCTTTTAAATTTTTATCTCCAAAGTCACTAAGTCAGAGACATCAAAAATATACACATTTTTAATAACATAATACACAAATATTTTCAAAAACATCCAAGTTATTTAAAACAAACTCAAGGCTGATACTCATTTACATCAGAAACCAGATCCCTTGTTTGGAGTTCTACAAACTGCCAAGACAAATATACTTTCTCTGCATATACACACACACACACAGCCAATTATATAAAGCAAAATAGTCTTGACTAAAAGATTTTTAGGTCCCGTAGACCTGAACCCAGAGACAGACAGAAGGTGGTGTGTCTGCAGACACACAAATTGTTTGAAGCTGTGAAAGAGTTTGTCGATGAGACACAGTGTGGTTTTAATTAGAGCTGCAGTGGCACGGTCTCACGCACACACACACTCATACACACGTACACTGACGTGGGCTGGAGAGGAAGAGAAGGAAAGTGAAAGAAAAGGATGGAGAGAAAGTTGGTGAGTGAGTGTTGTGCTGTCTTGCTTCACCTAATGTGAAACATACGTGTTGTTCGCGCTGACGTGTGTGTATGATTTGTCGGTGTGGAAATCTCTACAATGCGTTTCCCTTTCCTGTCCTAATCTGACACACTGTGTTTAACATCAGTGCTCTATATAGGCCTACTATTTTTTACATACACACACATATACACACAGGCCTCAGGGTCAATGAGGTGGATTATAGGGGTATTTAACAGGGAATAAAACAGATCTGTTTAATTGGTGGAGTTTAAAAGTTATTTAACAGGTTTTCTGAAGGCATTTCTTTTTTCAGACCATCGGTCAAACTATAGCAGATGATCACATTACATGTCCTATAGGTTATCCCCCAGATCTAACCCCCACCCACACACACACACACACACACACACACACACACACACACACACTCAGTCACAGGGACAAACATACAATATAACTATGCATCAACTGACCCCTCTGAGTTTAGATTTATTGTGATGGTCTCTACAGCACATATACGTGCACATTCCATATTGAATAGGTCATTACTCTCCGGTAGTGGACTCCGCCCACACACACACACACACACACACACACACATATACGGTGACTTCTTCTAACAACATGTACTTGGATTTCATCCGAACCAGGATGTGATGTTCATTCATCACTTCATGCTCATTTGTCTCATTTTAAAATGAGCTGCAAAAAGAGGAGCTTCCTCTCCTCATACATAACAACAGTGTGTCTGCCTCATCCACATTAATGTGGTAGTATAAACTTCAGCAGATGTAACATTCACATTAAACATCAGAATGAGGGAAAAATATTACAAAAGACAAGAAAAACAGCTTGGTCTGATGACACGCAGTTTCTGCTGAGGCAGTAGAGTTTGAATCCATTGACCAACCTGCCTTGTATCAACAAACCAGACTGGTGGTGGTGGTGTCATGGAGGAAAATCTTCTCCTCAATTCCAAATCAGTCATGGTCTCAGTTTTACAGTCTGTCTGAGTATTGCTGCTGACCCTGTTCATCCCTTTGTGGCCACACCTAACCATCATCTTGAAAGTGATGTAGTTTGTCTATTATTGTCTGCACATATATTTTTTGCATTAACTACATCCAGGTGCATCAGCTACATTTCTCATTAATATTCACACAAAGGTCAATTTCCACATGTCTCACACACATTCAGACAGGGGATCCATTCATTCCTTCCCAACACACCTATGTTACTAAACAGATGAGCAAAGTGTTCCTCAGTTTTCCAGGAAAATGACACAGTCCTAGTGAAAACCTTTGATGTCTATAGCACTTGTCAGATGGGATTCTCATTACAGGGAGAGGCAGCGAGTGAAAAATTCACTGTCATGTTCAGTCATTTACTATGACATATCATTTCAGAAAACATTTTAACCATCTGGAGATCAGACTGTATTTGCTGTAAAATATATAGACATTCAGGAGGACAAAGCCAAACAAGCAGTACAAAAGCTTTCTCAGGTGGGCGGGGGAGTTGAAGTTGATATAAGTCAAAATGATTTTCCTTCTTCGAGTAATAACCGATGTCATACACAAATGCACATCCATAAGCCCACTGAGAGAGGACGGGAAAAAGAGGCATCAAAAGTGTCAAAGTATCCAGTGTTAGTTTACATCCATAGGTACAATGTCAATGGGAACTAACAGAAAGAAAGAAAGAAAGAAAGAAAGTGTTAAGGAGAGGTCATGAAGTTCAGCTTGATGTAAGTCCACTCAGAGGAACAAACACACATTTAAAGTAACTGTGAAGTTAATCAAGACAGAATCTGAAGTGTTTCCTGAAGTAACACCCCTGTATACACACACAGCACAGGAAGCGACCTCTGTAACAATAGACTCAAACACTCATTGTGTTTGTATGTGTGTGTGTGTGTGTGTGTGTGTGTGTGTGTTGCCATAAGAACACCTATGATGGAAAAAGGAAAAGGCAGTTCCTATCCTGAACACACGTATCCTCCACGGACGCACGGTGAGTGATGTAGTGAATGCGGACGCTTACTCAGGCAGAGCTCTCCTGATGATGCTGTGGACTTGTTTGTAGACGTCCAGTTTGGACAGACAGCTGCACTGGGTGTGGTTGGCCACGCTGATGGTCACTGGCCTGGTGCCCTGGGTGATTGGCACTGTGATCTCAAACAGCTGCAGAGAGAGGCAGAGAGGTGAATCAAGACAAGGTGTGAGGAGTAAAGTGCAGTTCACTGTGACAAACACACAATCACATGACCACAGCTATGAATAACACTGAATAATAGTTATGACAAAGAACATCTAATAAATATCTTTGAATTCTTCAGTTGGATTAGATTAATATTTACATGAAAGTCAAAACAGTGATGGGAGCTGTAAGGCCTTCTCTACTGATGTTTCTTAAAGGTCTTGACCCTGTTTGATTCCGAGGGGATTTTTTATAAAAATAAAATCGAACTGAACTGAATTGAATAATGTCCTGTTGACAGACTAGCCTTGACAGTCCTCAGTAGGGGTATTCCCGAATCCAAATATGCATTTGGAAAGGCACTGATAATGAGTTCATCATAATATTTTTTATATCCAAATATTCTCATCATTACTCAGAAAATACAGGAAGCCCATAACAGCTGCTCAGTACAGCGACTGCTCCATGGAAAGGCCTTGTTTCCTTTATATCAATTTGATGGTTTGGCTCATATTTGAAAAAAATAAAATAAAAAAAAAGTTCAAAGTCATAATTGTTTTTTAACTAAACTGCTCTTGCAGCACTTACAGTCTACAGTACATTGTAAATAATGGAAATGGAAATGTTAGTGCAGAGATTGGACTGAGGGACTCCCCCAAAGCTGCCACAATGTTTTGGTGCTTTGGAGCTTTTTGTGACCGTGACATCCCTCAGCAGTCACCCTCTTCTCCCCAAAAACCTTCAGGGTTGAAGATGGAACACAGGAACCAATCCAGGAGGGAAATGTGAGAAAACCACTTGCTGGATACTTGGCAAAGTTAGGCAGCAGCTGTAGAGCCATTGCTGTTCCTTTAAATGTAAAATTATTTTCACAGACATGGTCCCAACAGTCGCAACACGATGATATTGAAAATATCATGTTTTATTTCTTTCCGAACCAAAAATCGTTTGGCACAATATTTAATTGAGCAACTAGGTATGTTTACCAGGCTTTCATTGGACATTATTAGCTTTGACTTGAAAACTGCACATGGCTAAAAAAAGAAACCCACAATTATCAATGTTTTCAGTTCATTGCTTTTAATGTGCATGAGTTTTTACTCTAGATGGTGATGGACACTGTGGCAAAGGCAACGATTACAGTGATTATTTTGTCACTTCGGGGAAACAGTAATTAAGGTTTAAGGTGACATTAGAATGAATGAATTTTCACCTCAGGTTAGTAGTGATACTGAGATCTCTTCCTCCCTCACAGCCCTGAGCCTGATTAACAGCTTATTAGTGTGAAATCAGTGTTTGAATCTTCTAAGCCATTGTATTTGTTCCAGGTAACTGCTGTGATCCAAATGCCTGGCCTTAATGGCAGAAACATGTGTGTTGTGATACACAGCATTGCTACAGTTAACATTTACTCAGACAGTTTATTTACACATCCATCAGACACCAATGAGCACTGCCATGCCATTGTGTTTCAGTCCACCAGATTTGATTTCCCTTCATCAACAAGTCCTGAAAAGACATTGGATTCTCTCCTCAAGGTCTTCTGGTCCCAAGTCAGCACAAATCATTGAGTGCAGTATTTAATTTGTTTATAAATGCTTGTGTTCAAATGAAAGGTCTTTTGTCGTAGTGCTGAAGCTTGCATTGTGCAACTTAATCAATCTCGGCTTGATATTCAGTCAACAGGGTTAGTCCATCGCAACACCACTATTTATTATAGTCTTTTCACAAGGACCCTTCCAACAAAGACTTGACGTGGAGTTGAACTTGAAGCTCATTTAAAAAGAGCACCATGTACCCAGGATCCTCAAACCCACCAGGCACCAAAACACCCGGCTGAAAGCAATGAGAAAGAATGTGAAGGATTTCCACTCAAAGAACGACAAGAGTGATCAGGAGCTGAGCTGGTGTTTTTCACATGGCACTGATGAAGACACTTACACAAGACTGTCGCACAGAGTAGAACAGAGACCATGAGAGCCACTTCAGTCTGTCAGTCTCAGAGTTGAACAGGCTGAATAGAAAGTAATTAGTCTCAATGACTTCTATTCAAGACCCTTAACAGCTTAAACTGTCTCTCTCCCTCTCTCATCCTAATGAGGATATCATTAAAGCTGACCTCAGTGTTCGTGACCTGGTAGAGTGTTCACCATGGTTGCAGACACACACACACACACACACACACACAGCTCTCTGATATCCCCTGTACGACAGGCTTTAAAAGTTTTACTGCAAACATTTCTTTTTGTTTTGGCTCCTGAATCTGCGAAATTCACCAGAAAATCAAATCCCTGCACAAACTGCAGAACAGTACTGTGTTTGTGTCCTCGTCAACTAGGTAGGAAATGAAAAGGCAAATGAGAAGAGCCAAGTCCGAAACCTTGTAACAGGTGGATACAGGTGTGCAAATCACATTAACATGTCATAACATAATTAACATAATTTACAGTATGTGAGAGTGACCTTTCCTCAGGATATGGATCTAAGCTGGTAAAATATCAAGTAGGCATAGGCATGGAATAGAATTTGAATACATGTTATTGTATGAGAGTTAAACAGAACAGGCTCTGAACCCCATGAGGGTCAGACAAGGCAGGAGATGTAATTTTGATGTAGATTAGAGAGATACAGAGGTGCTAGTTTGTGAAGTGAGTTGAACATTACAAGCAGGATCTTTGCAGATTGATGATTAATAGCGCATATATAGAAAAAAAGAGTCCTGGTGATAGATTTTGATAAGGGCTATGTGCTAGGATCAAGGATGACACCTAAACTCACTGAGACAGAAACTATTGAGAGTTTGGCTCAGGTACTTTTGGCACCAATGAGAAGAACCTGAACCCTTTTGTTGTTTTGTTTGAGGAACTTATAGGATCATGTTCTCTACACTTCAATGTTCAGACACTTCTCTTTATCCACATGCAGCTCAGCACAACAGTGAATCTCACATCCAAAATCTCAAATCAGAATATTTTCCACTTCCTGCTGCTTATCTGGATTCAGGTCACAGTGAAGGCTGAGCAAGGTAATCCCTGAGTCCCTCTCTCCAACAACCTGTTCCAGTTCCTCCTGGGAAATCTTGGCCTGATAATGGCGCTAAAATATTCCTTTTCTAGAGACCATGAATAAACATTGACAATTAGCAGACAAGAAATCTGGCACTGGAAGAAAGGACCGATCAACTGAAAGCACTATTGTTGGGCTCAATTGCTTGTGAAAAACATCTCTGCTATAGCACATGTGCGGCATTAAAGGCTACACTGCCAACATTGCAACACTGAGGAATGAAAGAGGCAATAAACCTGGGTGTTAAATAAAAGGCCACATGAACATCTGCAGCCTGAATATCCATGACAGCACATACTGAACTCAAACAGGGAAAGAGCAGACATTAAAGGCTGAAATTACTTACAAACAGTTAAATAGTAAATTGTACAATTTAGCACTTCGATTACCTGCTAAGTGTTGAAATCTCTTGATGCCTGCCAGCTGCTTTCAGGCACTGCCAAGGCAAATCAGTACAATGAAACTTCAGGGATGACGAAATGGACCTCAGGCCACATGAAAAATAATCTGACTCCTCATATTTCCACATGCCCATTTTCAGAGAAATTATTTTTAATAACTTCGTATGAAGTCGTATGAATTCAGCTTAAGTGTAAATTGTCTTGTTTGTCATTACTTGAATGACGTACTACTGTGTCTATGTACAGTAAATCTCTGCACTCAGGCCAGTAGTCTGAAACTGCAGCCAAAGACAGCAGTTAAGAAAAACTACTTGAGAGAAAGAATGTCTTGTGAAACCTCAGAAAAGGCCATGGCTCAGCACCCACAGCCTCGTCAACGGTGCCAGGCGAGAACCTCGCAGCTTCAACCTTGGCCTTGTTTTCTCTTACCTCACCTCAAGTTTTTTTTTTTTTTTTTTTTTTTTTTTTGTGACACAATAACCAAACACCACTGTCCAATTCTGAAAATACACAACAATGCTGCCTTTCTGTGCATTTAAACGTCTCTTTAAAGATGGTTGGTTCCCCAACAACAATGGCGTGTTCTGTCTTCAGAGGGGAAAAGAGCAACACAGGAGCATTTTCAAATGGCAGTGAAACATCCTGACCGTCATCTGATGCTACCTTCATACAGCTGTATATACTAACTGCATCCACCACTACAACCCTAATCATCCAGAGTTATATAAAATTTTAACTATTTGGGTGATATTTTACCATCCTTGGTGTGTGAAGTCCCAAGTTATGGCTGAAACATGCTGTGTAAGTTCTCTATATACAAACACAAATGGGCCTTGCCTTGATTACATTTGCGTCGTTGTGTGTACACACCCCTACGCAAACACATGAACACTGACACATTCTGGCTACTGGAAACTTCCTGCCCTGATTGAATCACATCTAACAGTTCATCTAACAAAAGAGCTATTAACCCAGACTACCGCTGCCAGTTCATTAAATTAACATTCACAGGAAATGAATAAAGCAGCTGAGCTAAAACAATGCCCCGTTACCTACTGCTGGAGCCAGTCCATTAACAGCAGCTACCTGGAGATGAACTAACCAGCTGACAGTATTTACCCACTGCTTCAACACAGCTGAGAGCTGATTAACATGTACATAAACACATTATGAGTGCATTGTGTTACAGGGATCCCACACATGCTGTGTGTTATTTAAAGCCGTGTCATGGCTCCTATTTCATTAGGTGCAGGTTAAAACAACCGCCCTCCAGTGAATTCAGTAAAACTATGATTCTGGTATCTTTATAGTCTGTAACACTGTTGTGTTGACATTCACACATTATAATCAGTTTTTTCCTTAACTCAACAAGTGTACAGTAGGTAAATGTATTGGGCACCTTTTACAGAGTATACTTTGGTCTTTAACATTAAAACTCTGTATGGTATTTATTGTGAGAGTAATACAAATGATGATAATAATATGGATGATGATGACTGTTAATTAAATGCTCAGAGTTTTCATGCTGCTGTATAACATGTGACGATCATGGTAGCTTTTTATGTGTTTGGTTTTTTTTCCGGTCTGGCTCTGGTTTGCCTTGAATCATCCCCTTGTTATGCGGCTACACAGAATGTAAATAAAGATGGATGTAGCCTCTGTAAGGTCTTGAAACTCTGAGTGAGCTGTTTTGTCTATGTTCAAGCTGGCGACAGCATCTTGTCCATGGACATGGATCTGTCAGATGGTCAATGTGGCATCAATTACACACAAAATATACGAGCGGGTTAGATAAAAATAAGCTGGAGAAAATAAAGCTGGAGAGTCTATGGGGACCGACTCACTGAAGCGCTGAAGCATTCGCTACTTCCAAGTTGGCTTAACTGTTCAGCCTCTGAGGTTGCTGCTCGTGCTGCTATAGGCATACACTGTTGGGGGTCTCACCATAATACATTGAGCTCCTGTCTCCTCCTCTTCATCATCTGTATATGTTCATATCTCACTAATGCATTTCTAAGTTGGCTTCCACGTTCCCCTGGCGTTGCTCTCTGCAAGATTGCTTCTCATGGAGAAATGCTGGGTCTCTGTAAATCAGAGTGCACTCTAGACACGTTCCCTATGAAAAACGCTCTGATATTACTTCTGTTATGATTTGTCACTACATAAATAAAACTGACTTGATGTAACTGAACTATGCTGATGTTTTGCAGTGAGCTTCTCATCCAGCTGCAGGTAGACATCACATTCTCTTATCATCTTCATCAGAGGGTGTTTACAGAAAACATTTGCTCTAATATCTACAACATCAAGTCTGTGAAGTGCTGCTCAGGGTCAACAGCATGCAACAGGAGTAAACATTAGACTCTCATCCAGGATATTAGCACCAAAATACTGCTTGCATCATCAAAGCTTCTGCTTTCAGCTGCAGTTTTAGTGTCTCTTGACTCCATCTTCATTCACCGCCTTAAGAGGACAGTCCCATCTGTTTCTCTAACATGTAACCATAGCACCGACAGTTAGCAGAGTCCAAGTATGCTCAGCATCATATTGAGTTATTATTATTGAGTGAGATCATTTAAATTATGTATAAACATAAATTTTGTAGCTTGTATAAATGGCCACGCATGTATGTTTTTATGTTTTTTATGCTGAATGCAAATCCTTCTCTGTGTTTGCATACAAGTAATATGAACTGGCTCGGACAATCTTCACCTCTTCTTTTTTTTTTTTTTTTTTTTTTTTACTGGGAATCAACCCAACAACACTTTCACTGAAAAATCTTTCATAGCAACACTGTTTGTCAGCGCTTGTTATGGGCTGAGCACCAAAGATGCCAGGAACCTATTGTTTTTGGAGAGATCATATTATTCTACTGGAAAATTGATTTGTGAGGGCCTCAGCATGTTCTAAAACACACAAAAGTTAAGTTGTCCTCCTTTGAGGTTCATAAAATTCATCCTAAGTGATTGGCCTCATCATAAAAGAAATAATCCATACCTTTCAAATCCCCCCCAGGACAGGAAGTCAGCCATTTTGTATGTCAATTTTCATTTTACAAACACATTTTTTAAGTGTGGTCCAGGGGAAAACACATGTTTTCCTCTTTGACCATTCCTAGGGTTTTCTCAAACTCAAGACTCTCCAGCCTTTTTTACTCTGGAAGCTACTTATATAAAAGGGGCTGAGACTACAGTGACCAGATCCCCAAAAAACAAATGTGGGATAAAGACAATTTTCATGTGGGAAAGACCTTTCTTTCATCATTGAAACATTTTCACACTACTCTCATCTGTGATGAAACAACTGTAGATTATTACCTGAGCTAATATAACCTGCTTAGCATCAGCATTTTTAAATTGTCATTGTCACAAATGTTAGCATGCTGCTCTTTATCTCTAAGTAGTGTTGTGTCAAAGGCTTAGCTTATTAGTGTTTGAGTTTATGTGAATGGCATGTGGGACTGTCATCTGACCATATTGAGCTACTGAAAGCCAAGACATATAATATTTTTACACTGCAGCTGCTGATAGACACCAACATTTAATGACAAGGCTGAAAATCTGACACCATAGCCCCAGATTCACAAATCTGGAAATGACAAAAAAGGAAAGGGGCTAATAATCTGCAGCAAAACATTATGACCCACCCCTATCTAACATGCTGTTATACAGTGCTTCATGTCCAACAGCTCCAACCCACTGTGGTACCTCCAAAGCTTTCCTGTGGCACCCGGCACCAAGACTTTAGCTGCGTATCCTTTAACTCCTGTAAGCTGCGATTTGGAGCCACCACAGATTAGACTTGTTTCAGCACATCCCTCAGCACCATGTCAGTCAGTCATGATTTGTTGCTCCACAGACCACTGATTGACCACACACTGACCACACATATTTTATTGACGTAATGGTGGTATTAAATGACAGGTCAGAGGTCATCAAAAACATGAATTCAACAGCAAACTGATAATTTGGACAGTTTTGTCTGGAAAATCAGTGCTGTCAATTTTAGTTAAACTAAGGACAATAACATTGTGTAAAGAAGCAGAAAGCACAGCACAGACTCATTTTCTCTCATATAATTTGACTGACAACATCTCCTCAGGAATGGTCTCCTTGTTACACTGGAAGATTTTCAAAATGATCTTGTAACTTATTTATTATGTCACAGTGACACATAAGGCAGCACACATGGCCAGATGAAGTAAATCATTTTTCTGCAGTGATTTATAGGCGCACACTGAAGGGAGCAGTCTCATGGAGAGAGAACACACACACGCCATACTCCACTGGTCAGACCACATAACGAGGCAATTAAAAATCAAACCACATGCTAGTAACTCTTTCTCTTTAAGCACAGATGTACTCTGGAGACCAGTGTACACACAAATGCGCAGACATAGACATAGACATAGACACACACATGCACACACAGTGCATTAGTTGACTAAATGGTTATGTGTTACCCTCGCTAGTCAGGTATTAATTCTAAATATTTGATTGTACAAGTCAGATTAACAGTTTACTGCTTCTGTGATGTGACACAGACACACCCTCTCCCCACGATAATGCCCGGTTAACAACTTGTAAAACCCGTGTGGTTTGGCAGGATTTTGATGTGGCTAGAAAATGAAAATGAATTTGTGACATATAACCACTCGACTGGAGCAACGTGTAGACTTTCACATAAACAAGGTGTACTCACTCTCAGATATACTAACAACAGGCCATGTTTCATAATCAACAATAGTGAATCATACTAGGCTGATAATGTTGTCCAGATTTAGATAAACAGCTGTTTTTTTCCTTTGTTTTTCGGTTATCCCCTGCTCTTTCTCTGTAATAGTCTCTGCTGGAGCACAAATGTGCTCTGCTCTTGCTCAAAACTGTTGATGTGCATTCAAATAAGTGTTGCTATACGTGATGGTTTGTGTCACGGTTTGAGCCCTCTTGTATGTTGACAAGACTTCTGCTCTCAACCTGAAGTGACCCCGCCCAATTTCCCCCCAACAGAGTGCCAGGTATGACGTTGAACAAAGAAATCACTGTCATGGCAAATGTTTTAACTTTACCACATTGTTTGGCTTTCCAGTGGTAATCAAACTTGTTATTACAGGGAGGGTTGCTAGGCAATAAATAAAAAATGGACACTTGTGCGTTGCTTTGTTATCACCATTTCACTGTTAACTCTTTCCACCTGACAGCTAACAGCACAGCTGTACACTTCTCATAAGGCCTTCACTATGTTTACTAACAGCAACTTTATCTAACTCTATCCTGTCAATCAGTCAGGATGAATTCATGAGAACACATAATGTGAAAATGGCTGGTCACATGTGTTAACTTGTTTTTCAGTCTTGGTCATATTGTGCAATGTTGAACATTAAATTCAGCTGAAAACACATCTCATAACATAGATTAGTCAGAACTTGTCAAATTCTGTCATGTTAGATTCAGTCACATTTGTTTGACCCCATTGATCATTTTTCAGTTTACGAAAACATCTGACACGTTAGAATTTTCTAAATTATCACATTTGTTGACAAAATGTTGTTGGCATTTTTCTGTTATATACAAGGCGAACTCATCCTGGCTGAGATCCCCAACCGCAATCACAGTCACCAGGTCTTGATGACATAATAGTTACTGGAGAAAGCCAATAGTAAGACATGTGTCCATACACAAACACAAACACACACACACACACACACACACACACATACACAGGCAGAAGTGTGTGAAATGACATGATGTTTCATACAGCAGCACCCACATGTGTATTGCTTCACTGTTGTGAACTCTTCCACATCACATCTCCATATATTTATGTGTATTGATAAAGAAATGTGCTTACAGTTTTGCTGAGATAACCAGTGGAGATATTCCTGCACTGTTTGTCCTCAGAGTGGCAGCATCCTCCACATCTGTAGACGGACACACAGGGTGGTTTATAGAAGATGTTGGTGGGAGCTCCAAACTCCCGCCCCACGTCGACACACACTTCCCTGGGAATGCACTGAGTCTTCCTCCACTCTGACTCTATACCTGCACACACACACACACACACACACACACACATACAATCATACACAAACACACATTTTTGTATACATACACTGATGGCAATACGAAAAGGCCTTCAGATCTGACTTAGGTCAGATCATGGGTGTGTCAAAGTAGAACATGATGGATGACAGCAGCCAAGACTCTAATCAAAAGCAATTTAATGAAACTGAATAAAAATCATTCTAACCTCCAAAAAAACAACAACCTTAAATCACAAATGAAACTATGAACCACATGAGCTATACACTGACCTGTGCAGAATCATTTTGTGATCACAAATGAAAATTACATTATCTTAAAGACCATTTTTCATGAACCAGTTCACTCAGGTCAAGCATTCAGAGTGCTGCCATGGTGATCCTACGTTACAGTTATTTATATATGAGGAAAAACAATAATGAAGCAAAGTGGAAACATACTTTTCAAGACATCCAAGTTGAGGTAGGAAGCAGCGAATGTTGGCTCTTCTGTATCTGCCAGCGGCCTTAGGCGGCGAGGCTGTGGCCGCTGAGGGAGCCTGGAGGCTGAGGAGGCAGCGGCAGCAGAGAGTTTGGACTTACACTTGAGAGCGGCCCAGTACGAGGGATAAATGATACTCATCAGTTCGTCCACACTGGAGGCTGAACGCAGCTTCTGCTCCATGTCTGGTTTTGGTGGAGAGTCCTGAAAAAAATGAGAGACAACATCACTGAGGATGCTCCTGCTGCTGAATTGCCAGTGCACAAGTGGTAGAACAGACGCGACAGTGTCAGAATACAGTAGTACTTAATGTAATGTGCATACTGTATATTAGCTGTTTTATTTACCACCCTGTAACTGGCGTGTGTCCACTCACATCTGACATAAGAAATAAAAACTGGGGACATTCTCAGTTTGAATAAATCATTAAAATATCTAATGGTTGTAATAAACGAGGCTTCCTCCTTGTTTCATTATATTCACCACAAATGTAATATTTTATCACGTCACTTCAGTAAACTTTCTTTTAACATTTCAGAGCATCAATGAGACAGAGTGTCGTCATAACCATAACAACTCATTCACACACCTGCCTGTGTGTGCACAGTGTGTGGTGGAGCAGCATGGAAATCATAGCTGCAGTACTAGTTTTGTGGATATCCCTCACTTTGTCCCAGAGGGCCTGAATGACATTCACAGGCCAGGGACAGTTTCAGCCCAGTAAACAGAAACACCCAGTCACCCTCATCTGATGGATGACTAAGAGCGAACATGATGTGTATTTTTTAACACTTAATAGATGTATTTAGAAACAGATTTAGACATTCGTCTCATAGGGGAGCAGGGAATCTGAAAACAGGAACTGTGTGAAAGGAGTGTTGATACAACAGTGGTCCCACACTGGAGTTATGGGTTATTTCCCTATACTCATCTGTGAGTTATTCTAGTCTTCAGTTGTTTAGCCAACAAGCATTAACAATAATGATATGATCAGCTCTAATCAAAGTTTTTGTGGGTAACACCAACATCAGCAATTATGTCTCAGTATTTTCCACAAAGCAGGCGAAATGCTCAGTAGTGAGTCAGCGCCACATGTAAGATAAAACACTGTTATCAAATAAACTGTTGAAAACAAACTCAAAGACAGGGTTTCCTTTCCTGTTTGAAAATATACAGCTGCAGTACATGTACATGAACATTTATATAAAATAAATAACCTATATTAAATGAAAATAGGCTGATCCACTGAGACCAATCATAAGGATTTCCTCTTCTGCTTAACAAAAAAAAAAAAAACACAGCTGTGCAAATAACAATAAAAAAAAAAAAAAACATCTGATTTTTGAAATCTAACCGTCTCCAAATAACTGAACCAGGTTCATCTTCAGTGTTTTCCCACAGGCTGAGAATTTACATGGGGGAGAATGAGATAAAATGTTATTTTCTGTAGCAAATATTTCAGAAAATGTACAGTGCAGACTTGACTGCTGTCATTCTCCTGAATAGGACCAGATAAATAGACAAATAGATGGACAGACAGACAGACAGACAGATAGAGATGGTTCTAAAATTGGTTGAGACTTAGATGAAAACAGTCAAGTCAAGCTTTTTAGGCCGATTCTTTTTTCATATTTGGAAAACTCAGCACTCAAAAGTTCCTCCTTATGTTACCTGTTACACCTCTTATTGTGTTTAAAATGAAGAAAAAGCATGTTCAAAATGTTATTATTATAATTTTTATTTTTAATACCAAAAGAGTATTTCAGACTTTGGCTTTCAGAAATGTGCCTGTTTTTTTGTTTTTTTTATTATTCTAATTGAATAACCTTGTCACCTTATTTTACTGGACCTGGACTGTTGGACTGGCCACAGACTTAAATGTACATTTACCTTCAGAGATCCATGTGAATGACTGTGTCAGCCCCGTTATTGTCCAGTGTTTCCAGCTCACAATTCACCTAATTCTTCTTCTCTGACAAATGTATGGACTGTGTATGTGAATGTTATCTCACTTCCTGACCTTCAGTACAATTAGATATATGCCATTGTACTATTTATAATAAACAAGCAGTTTAACGTCTACACAATCTGTCTGCTAGGAACAATGTGACAGCAAGGCCGTCTCACTCTTGCTCACACACACAAACATACACACACATATACGCTGGCTGGCCTTTGTATTAGAGGCTGCTCAAACAGACAGAGTGAAGCAGTCCATTGTATTTTACGGCCTCTGTAACTGTTTACAGTTACTGAAAAGATAAGACATACACCACTCCTGGAAACATTTTTATTTATGTATGTGTGTGTATGTGTATGTGTTATTGCTTGTCTTTTTTCAGCAACACACACACACACACACACACACACACACACACACACACACAGTCACTTTTACGTGGGAAAAAGCCTCTTCTCTGGCGTCACATCAGCTGAGAGACGGTAAAAGAAACAATTGAGAATACAACCCTTCTAAATCGGACACCTGACAGAGGAACTACAGCTTCCTGCAGATGATGGACTCCGGAGACATGGGTGAATGAATGAATGAATGAATGAATGAATGAATGAATGAATGGATAATAGCTCTTTACCAACTGCATGGCCACATTCACCAAATTTGACTCCTCTTTAAGGATATGAAATGATCTGGAACAACAATAGAACTGAAACCAGCAGACAAATCAAAATATTTAGCTGTGGTTAGCAGCTTTTCAAAGGTGGTTTTACTTTTCACTTCCAACAGGGCAGGTGCTACAAGATTTTGGAGCAAGATGTTACAGTAATGTACAAACTTTCAGACTCCACATGCCACTGCTGTTGTTGCTACTTTACAAGAATCAGGATCTACATTCTGACACTGAGGTCACTAAGCTCTGACATTAACAAATCAACAAGTCTTTGTTCCTCTCTCTTTCTTCTATAGTTTCTTATTTTCAAATGGTTCAGCACATTCAGAAAGCAGATGAGCGACTGAGTGACTGAGTGATATGAACTGCCAGCACAGCAACATTTAGAGAAATTTAGAGTCTACACATCGACTACACAGTGGGGACACATAATCTTGACTTACATTTGCAGTCAACTACAGCACACATCAGGTTTGGGCAATTGCCAAAATGAAATGTATCGATATGGTACAGCCCAAACATTGTACAATATTATTAGAGCAGGTCAAGGGTAGGTTTATAATATTTTGATTGCATTTTATATTTCAAGTGGAAGCGATGTTGTCTTTAAAGAGTAGTTAAAAGTTTTATTTGTCACATAACAAGATACAATTTACAGTAAGCACAGTGAAACCAGAATGACCACCTCCATCAACCAGCCATGTTACAGGAAATACAGTTCTAGACTGTACTGTATCAGTGAAGAACATTATGATCACAGTGAAGCGGATGTCATAACTTCATTTTATGACTAACATATCTGAGTCATAATTTGTGTATACAAATGTGAGATATGGCCAAGATCCAATCAGGTAATCCCTGAGTCCAAGTTCCCTCAAGGCACTGCTGAGATAGTGTGTTCACAGGAGTGAGGTGAACAGACAACCAGAAAACACAGAGTAATGCCTCTGGCCCATCATGAAACATGTTACACAATGGCATGAAAATATCACGATATCTGATACTAACAGGTATCAGTCCAAGCCAGCTCCCTACATACAAAATCTATGCCCCAAGGTGTATTTTAAACCTATCAACTTTCAAATATGAATTGATGTGTAAATCCCCTTAAGATAAATGTGTCATGTTTTTCCAAAAATATTTTCATTTCCTTGACATCACTATCGATTACAGTGACATACGTAATAGAAATTGCAAATCTCTACAGTATTTTATTGTTCAGACATCATTTTTTCCAGTACAAAGCTGCACCCACACACATTCATAACATTACACCCCCCCTTCCAGTAATATAACAGAGAGGTTGTCCACAAAAATCCACCACTGACTGGGCAACATTAAATATGTTATCATGAAGTCATGAGTAGTGTGGTTAATCCTTAATTGGACATTTCTGGTCAACCCGCGTCATCACTGGAACTCATGCATCAAAAATGGACAAAAACAAGGTACCATAACAACAAATCCTAACAAAACCAGACTTACATACTGACGCATACTGTATCATGATTGTAAATGTTGTTGAATATAGATACAGATTTCTCTTTTAAAAGATAAGCACTACACCATACTACAAGCTGTTGTCCTGTTCTTCAGTCCACACCAAGGTTTGAGTGAGAGTTCCCCCATTAGTTTAAGCAACCCCCAAAGTTTAATCAAATTAAAACACACAGACTGGGCATAAAGAATCATGACAAGGTTCAGGTGATTAGCTGTAAAAGGGAGCAGGCAGCAACAGGTTTGTAACAAATGTAAACACAGAATTGTCAGATGAAAAGCCAGACAGCAGCTGCACACATGTCAGACAGCCCAGAAACCAGAGAACAACCTTCTACTGCTCAATGTCAGCAGCTGACACTCATCCAGCTCATCTGGGAGCTCCATGTCTTCAATGTGCCAGAGACCTTTATCCACAAAGGATCCAGGATCCAGGATGTTTGTGAATGTTCTCATTTGTCCAGGTCATTGTTAACTCTCTCTCAAACTGAATCGAAGGCAACTGGACTTGTATTTGTCTGTGGAAGACGTTTCGCCTCTTATCCAAGCGGCTTCATCAGTTCTTATGCATCGGTCTCTCTAGTCCGCACTAGTCTCCACTTTTACATAGATGGCTTCTTTGACTCCTCTTTCAAACCATCTGTCCTCCCTGTCCAAGATCCAGGATTTACTGTACATCCAGAGTCCTATTCTCCATCTGCTATGTTTTAAAGATTTGGTATTGCTCACAAATCCAAACTCTGATTTAAATACACTCAGTACATTGGTAGCCTATTGTTTTTAGTTTACTGAATAAGTCCTGAAGAGTTTAAGTGTCAAGTTTAGTTCATATTTTCATATTTAGCAAAAACCTTCACTCAAAATCCACTAGCTTTTCTCAGAACTTCAACTGCATATCATGCTCAGATGATGGAAGTCGCTCAGTTGTCATGGAGATGGTTCATTTATCATGACGCGACCAACAGTATATTGTGTATTTGACTATCATGAGTTTAGTTGTGGGGTACCACAGGGCTCAATTTTAAGACCACCACTAATGTTGTTCCCAGACAGTGTCATCAGGAGGCTTGGCAGCTCCTTCCACTGCAACACCAGTGACACTCAGCTGGCTGAGACAAAAGGCTGGAAGTTGCAGATTTCTTTACAACTCAGCCAACACAGAACAGAAGTACCGATGACTAGTTCAAAAACCCTAAGAGAGAGAAACTGGCCTCTGAAGGTCCAAAGTAAGCCAAGAAATCTGGAGTCGGTTGTGAATCCTTTCATATTTCAAGGCTAATGGATCACAAAAACAGCAATTTATCATTTGAGGAACATCTCCACAGTAAAGACTTTTCTCTGTCTGAGCACCACAGAGACTGATGCCCACTTTCAATTACTGGCCAAAAACAAAACTATACATACCAGTTAAAATTATAGATAAATTCTGTGACTCAAGTTGAGACTGAGACCAAAGGGAGAACCCACATTAAGCCTACTTTTTAGTATTTACACTGGTTTCCTCTAAGTGACGACATCAAGAGAGTATCAGAGATACTTTTGGTATAGGAACCAGGAAGGTCCTTCAGACCTCCAGTTCCTCTCTTTTGACTGAAACCAGAACAGAGAATCTGAGAGAAGCTGAAAGTAATTATGTTACTTGGCTGTTTTTGTACATTGATCTTGTAAATGACTTTGATCGATGAGGGAGTTGTTCAAACACAACTGATCAATTTCTTCATCTACATTTTCTACATTTTGATGAAGCCTGAGAGTATGTTGAAATCTCTTTTTGTCAAAATGATTATTTCCATTGTTACTGGTTATTGTTATTGTTATTCTTAATCTCAAGGCAAGAAGGGAAAAGTCTGACTTACACTGGTGCAATCACGTCAAGAAAATTCCGCTTATTTTTCAAAAACATCAACAGATTTCATCTCTCGTTTCGAGAAAAACAGCATTTAGGATCCAAACACAGATCAAACGACTACGAGACTTTCATCAAATAAGATGAAAAAAAACTGATGACACTGTCTCACACATCTGGGAACTGTTTGCTCATGGTGACAACACCTAAATTGGCAACTTGTGTTGTGTTTAAGAAATTCATCTTCTCAGCCAGAGAACGATATCTAAAAGAGAAGTGATGACTGAGAAAAGATGGTGAAACACAGACAGAGAAATGACCTGTCAGAATCTACACAGAAACTCTCGCTGTCCTTTAAGGTGTTATAAAACCATGAAGGACACTGTCATGAAATAGATCTAATGTTTTATACGCAGCTCAAACCACTTGTGTTGTTACTCACTATTAGGATCCTTTTAAATTATTATATTATATTATATTATATTATATTATATTATATTATATTATATTATATTATATTATATAGCTTGTCAAAAGTAGACATGAAGCAAGTCATACATGAATGATCATGAACATCAAAAAATATTGTTATTAATATTGTTGTAGTGTACTTACTGAAATGTGAAACGTGAAACACAAAATGTCACTTATTATTGCATCCATTTTAACTTTATTGTATTATTGCGTTGTGCATTAAATCAACTTTTGTGGAATATTCATTGTGGTTAATTTCCTTCGCTCTGATGATGTCGGGTTATTTTTTTGCAATCATATTAAAATGACATCAACTGAGGTCCTTTAACAACCATTTTGGTAAAGCGACATATAATTATTTTATTGCTGACTTATCATCAATATTCTAAAAATAAATAGCTATAAATGATAAAAGGAGGCTGAATTGTTGAAGTGAAGAGTGACTGTTGACAAATGTGATTGTTTTTCCAGCCATATACGGTTTCCGAGGCAAAGCCAGAGATTTCCAGTACATGTCTGAGGTTTACATGCTCAGATGTTTTTTGTTTTATGTGTCTCTCTACTTGATCAACAGAGGTTTTCAGAAAACCTTATGAGGTGGTTTTCAAACAGAACTGAGGGAGGTGAGCTGAGGTTTTGGAGGACTACATAGAGTTAGAGCTATATCTTGTTAAATCTTGAAGGGCTACATGGATGTGATTGAACTAAAACTGGTAATAGCCAATGGCTATCAGCACTGAGCTGGTTGGTTTATTTTATTTCTATTTTTTATATTGGCTCATTTATGTTCCCAGAAATAACCACTAGTTATTGAGAAAGTAGAAACAGATGTTGTTCAGCGGCAGAGAGACAAACATAATGATCCATACCCTTGTTGACACAGATGATGTTCCCTAAGTTTTCAGGTTTTAACACCCATGGATATACTTACATGTGCTGTATGCTGAGACGTGTGTGTGTGTGTGTGTGTGTGTGTGTGTGTGTGTGTGTGTGTGTGTGTTTAGCCAGTAACCACAACTTGTCTTTGCCATACAAACCTCCAGCTTGGTGGTCTCACAACAAGTCAGTAGTTTGTGTGTTGCTTCTCTCTCTGTGTGTACTAGAGTTAAAAATTTATCATGGCTGTATTTGTTTAACAGTCAAGTGTTTGATCGTGCATTTGTACACACACATAGACACACACACAGTTTATTCTGCCAGTGTGTTACCACAGCGTACCGAACAACAGCCACTGATGTCATCCACAACTGGATGAAATGTTTGCAGCACCAAATAGTTTCAGACTTTAAATGTCTCACAACAGGAAACAGTGACCCAGAGGAGCCAGTATCAGTATCAGTATACACACTTGTTTGCTATTTTTTAAGTTTTCATTTACTTCATTCAGTGACTTTCAAGGTGTATTTACTGACTTTAAAATGTACAGTAGCTGCACAGTGAATGTTTAATTTGTACAGATCAAAAGAAAGAAACATCCTTTCATTCATCCATCATTTCTCTCACAGCGTCTGTATCTGTGATGCATTTACACAGAAACATGACAGTCAGTCTGTTAAACCAGGCATGTGCACTTAAGCAGACACGTCATAGCTGGGCACCAAAAGCTGATCGGTAGAACATGGTAAAAAAAAAAAAAAAAAAAAAAAGAACAGCACAGCACAAGATTCATTCACTCAGAAAAAATAGAGAAATCAACAGTGAACCGAACTTCCTGTTCCTTCGTCCTCGTCAGTAGGTTTTTGAAATGGTTTTTGGTTAGATGACTGAAATAAGGTTTGTAGTTAACACAGTGTTTTTATTGACATGAAATACATCTGTACATCAGTGCTGATTTATTTAGCTTTTCATGTATGTTAAAATAAAAGGCTGATTACTAACAAGGTTGTTAGGACAATAAATGCATCAATGTGGATATGAAAACTGATCCACCCACTTGTGTTGGTTGCATCTGTACTCCAAACGTCATAAAATGTCCATTCACTACTGATGATCGTCATGGTGAAGAAAACCTCTCAAATAATGTTAAAGCTCCCATTAGCTTTTTGTGAATGGGACCATTAAAGTAATCTTTATTCATTTGTTAGTTTTGGCACAGATGTTTTGCAGGTATGGGGCAGGTATAACTTGTAATTAAATACAGACTAAACCTCTGCTTGAATATGTTCACTTAAAGACACATGCATTCACATGTGTTCACAAATGTGCACGCATACATATGCAGGTTTAAGTATGGAGGTTTGGGCCTCTCATACACACACATGTGCCATGGCAACAATGTCAGGTTAAATCACATTTCAATTTGAGCAGCCCATTGATTTTTCTTTTCTGTGATTGTTAAACCAGCTGTTCACCCACACTTACACACACGAATGAATGCACGCACGCACACACGCACGCACACAGGACAAGAGAGAGAGGGAGAGACAAAACATCTGCAACTCTTTACAAAAGGAGAAAAATGTTCTGTTCTTAATATGCAGGAGAGCAAGGTGCAGAGAAACACCAGGAGACACCAGGAGAGACAAGAAAGAGCAGTGGAGATGTGAGACAAATGATTAGATTAGATTAGATTAGATTTGATTTGATAAGATTTGATTAGATTCGATTTGATTAGATTCGATTAGATTAGATTAGATAGAGCTTTATTCACTGCTGTACAAAGGAATTTGAAGGCATCTGGTACTTACTTTGATAAGATGGACCAGTATAAATAAAGGTCCAGGTGTCATATACAAATAGTAATGAAAACAAATAAAATAACTTGCAGTGAGGAAAAAAAGCAACAGAGTTGAGAATACGTTGGATATAAAATTGGTAGCGGGTCTTTCTCTTTAAATGGCACCACAGAGAGATAGGCAGAGCATACATACACTGTAATGTAATGTAATGTAGTGAAAGAATGAGAAGCATTCAACAAAAACAGCACCACAAATACACTCTGTATACTGTATACAGAGTGTAGACATAAGAGTCAGAGCAGGTGATCTTAAGATTACTGCAAATAAGCTGTAGTTAAATGGTAATTAGTTTATGATGGCTATATTTCTGAAAGGGAAGTGGTTAAACAGAGCTGTGTTTAGTCCTTCAAATATGCAATGTCACAGCTGTGATTTGCATATTTACATGAGCATCAGATAATCAGATGAGTGCAGTATATGTGCTTCACTGTCAGCAGTCATGAACAGCTCCAAGAGAAATATCAAATCCAGACTAGCGATCACTGAGTGTAGAGCTTCTGGATCTGAGTCAAGAGGACTACAATACATTGAACTTAATCAGGCATGACAACACTGCTGTTGGTGGTGGCTGGGAGAATTTAGTCTACATATTTTGTCAATGACAAACACATACACAACAGAACTGATCAGTTGTAATGTTTCTTCTGCCTTAAATACACATGGACCACCTCCAGGAAAAATATCTGTCCCATCCATTGATCTTAAATGATATCACAGGCTGTAAAAATAACTGTGGATATAACCTGTGATATAATCAGGGATAATTTGAGATTTAAAAATAGTTTTAAACATGTTGTGTTTTCAGTTGAGCAGAGAGATGCCCTGACAACCCTCCCTGCATTGTGCATTTGATCCTCACTGACCCTATTTCACCATCTATTCATTCACATTCAGCGTGCCAACACCCCCCACCCCCCAGCTACCTCCTATTCAGACCCACAAAGTCTGAAATACAGCATGTCAACGGGCAATTGGTGAGGTCTGCAGGTCAGTTTGAGGGGGTCCTGGATAAACACTGAAGACTGAACCAGACAATAGATGTGAAATGTTATTTTAAATAAAGACTTTAAGCACTTACATGGAACAGTGCAGTATCTTTGAGAATCATGTGTATCTACTATTTCTGTTCACTACTGGTGAAACACATGATGTCCTGACTCTCCTGGCACAAAACAGACAAGTAATGTTTTTGGGGTTTTTTTTCTTAATTGAACGTGACTTCTTTAAATTATTCCGCAGCTGCACACACTTGAGATTTTCTATTTTTGAAACGTTCTTTTGGTACAAAAACTTGCTCAGCATGAGACAGATTGAGTGGGCTCAAGATGGGGGGTGAGGAGAGGATAGATGAGGGGAATAAGGGAAATAATAAGGGGTAGAAAAATGAGGGGAAGGGAGGATGACTATCCAGTTTCAGTCCTAAAGTGACAGATGTTATTTTACAATATATATTATCTGCAAATGTGGCCTGATCACACCAGCATGTCAAGTGTAAAATGTAAAACAGCTTGGAAAACCTGCACCCAGACCCCAATACAGAACAACTGAGCAGCATGATGCACGAGGGAGATTCACTCTCATCACTGTCCTGTCCAGCTGCTCAGTGTGCAGGAAGTGACAATGTCAGTTAAAGCTAAATATCAGCTCTGATTGAGACAATGCTGAAGTACAGGTCAGACATGAAAATAGAATAAAGGGGGATGATTGAGCGTTAAGTGTATGGACGTAACACACATGTGAGTGATCTCCCCCACCTGGTTTCCATCTAAGTGATTAGAGATGATCACACACTTGAAGGGGTCAGTGCGGCAGATCAGGTTACTCCTATAGTAGCTAATTATTCTGTAAAGGTCAGATCATTTTTAAATGAGTGTGATACCCTGCCCTGAATGACACTGTTCTGTCACTCTTTATTTCACCCAGAGATTTAGACCCTTAATTTCACACTTTTTTAATCATAGCACCAGGACTCACCCCTGGCCGTCCATCTAACACTGAATTGGAGGAAGGGAGTTGCAGAGGAGCTACACAGCTGCTCCAGAACTGCAAGGAAGGGGAGGAGCACTTCCAATACACTGAGTATTGCCTCCAATACATGAGACAGAAGAATAACTAAACATAAAACTCCCTGAGCAGAGAGAGTAGGAGAGAGGGAAGGAGGCAGATAGAAAGACAGATAGGAGACAATAAGAAATATTGTCTTTGTAGAGCATGCCCTGGATTTTTCCCCTGGTGGTCAAGGTTTGAGTCCGGCCTGTGGCTCATTGCCGCATGTCATCCTTTCACTACATGTTTCCTCAAGGCAAAAGCAAATGAGAGTCTGATTGATCATTTATGTATTATTTGTTGGACCACAGTTTGTCTCTTGTCTCCCACAGACCCACCAGGGTGATTTCATATTGTAATTTTTAGTTTGTTTTGTTCCCTTTGTCCTTGTCTGCCAAATGTATATTTCATTGTCCCTTTTTTCTTCTCCAAAACATGTTTTCACTCTGTTGCAAAAAGGAAGAACGAAAACAAACACCAAATCTAACAGGGAGTGAATGTGAAGCTGTCCAACATGTCTAAATAAATTTAATGAAAAGCCTGATATATTTACTTTTGAACCTCCAAAGCTATAAGGATGTCAAATAGACTCCCCATCACCCCTTGCATGAATCTGCAGGATCATTTGACATTTTTGAGTTATATTTATAGATGACACAGTCGGAGGGGACAGGAATCTCCACACTCAGGCAGTGTAATCAGACTGAGCTGGAATGTCCAGTAAGAAATCACAGAAAATTCCTTCAAAATGATTGATAATTACACAGCACATTCTTCTGCAGACTCCAGGGGGTTGTGAAATATGGGCAAGAGATACAGGCATGGAAGAGAGGGGGTGGGGAGGGTTGAGGACAAGGCAGCTGGGTATAAAATAAATAGAAACTGAAGGATGAAAGACAAACTCTGTGGTGACAGGGCCAGGATAAAGGCTTAAGAAAGGGAGACGGGGCGTTTCTGTGGTTCTGTTCTTAGACACCTTTACCATGAAGCAGCCAGTGATGGAGCAATAGAAGCCCACAGAAAGCAGCAGAGAGACGTTGAGACAGACTTGGGGAGACAGTGAGAGATGCTGTCACATGTCAGGTATTTCACCACATCCATCCCTCTGCCTCAGGGTTGGTCAGGGTTGTCTATTACTCCAAGGTTGTAGTCTTTCCATCATTACATCAAACCATCACTGAATTTTAGAGATTTTGAAGGAAAGTTTTCATCTCAGCTTACCCCAGGTTTCTGTAAGAGGTTTCTTGTGGGTAAACCAGAAGTAAAAATGTATCCCTGAAACAGAATTTAGACTGATTCTGTGAAAATGAACGGGTGTCTAGAAATGTAGAAAAAAGAACAAGAAACATGTCCTGAATCGCCCATTGGTGTGTTTGTAAGACAATTGATCATAATACATCCTGTGAGGTACATCTACATGGCAGATGTACCTCACAGGATGTGTTGGAGAGATGTGTTACTGGAGTGGTTAACATGTTAACATCAGTAACAGAAAAGATGTGATAGAGACAGAATAGCGACAAACAGGGTAAGATGCTAAATGCTTCATACCACCACACAAAATCTTGTCATTTTTATGTTGTAAATTGTATCAAAAATGCCCAATGCCCAAAAATGACAGTCCATCACCAGCTCCCTGGTAACCTCAGAGAGAAAAGAGACAGACTGCAGAACAAGCAGAAAATGGAGGAAGTATGATCTAGGTCTTTACACTGCATTCCCACATCTACCATCTATGCTCATCAAATACACAGGACTCTAGCCCACACCTGGCGCAAGGCAAAACTCAGATGTCTTTATGAGTTTCAGACGGATGTAGTTGTCATTTTCCCATCCAGCATCCACACTGAAAGAGATAGCAAATGCACCTGCACTCTGGTGAGACAGGATTTTGCTAGAATTTCAAGGACACATTATCAAGGTTCACATGTACCTGCATAGACTGGGGCACAACTTGCACACAAAATGGGTGAGTGTGATCTGAAAATCAGTGAGCTTCAGCTGTTGGGTGGAATATCAGCCTCAAAAGACCCCGTTTGAATTGGAAACAACACAGTCAGCAATCATGTTGACCATGTTAAGTTCTTTATTGATGAATGACTTGTTTATTTTCGCTACCATCAGTGTCCAGTGGACTTCCCCGTTCGTCCAAAATATACTCTACTATAGAATCCAATAACATATTTCAAGAAAGTGATAGACAAGCGGGGGTGGCGTTGGTGAGAGGCAACAGTGCCTGTGTGGGTTCTCTCTGGGTATTCTGGCTTTCTCTCACGGTCGAAAAACATGCACAGTTGGTTAATTGTTCACTTGGTTACCCGTAGATGTGAATGTGAGTGCTTATGCCTTGCCTGTCTCTACATGTCGGCCTTGTGATAGACTGGCAACCTGACCAGGGTGTACCTCGCCCTCGCCCTATGTCAGCTGGGATTGGCTCCATACCCTGCAACAGGTATGACAGTGTCTACAAAGAAAACTGATAACGCAATTTCAGATCCATCAAATCTATCGCACTAGAAAATTAATTAATAAAGTTATTCATAGTCATATTCGTAGAAATGACTCACATGTACACTAATGGCCAGTAGGTTGCCAATAACAACAAATATGACCAAATCAAGCTTTAAGTACTCTGTTCTGTTTGTCTCAAACATTTGGCTTTCACTGCATTGCCATGTATGGTAAAAGTGCTCTCATCTGCTACTCCAGACACCTGAGCATTGGGCACTGGGCACTCAGTGTCAGTGTCGGGTACTGATTGAAAGGTAATTAGCTACATTAGCTAGACCTGGACACATAGCGTGATAGTTTAGTTATATTGGTCGCCTTATTCTTTATGAATAAATTCTCTCTGTTTGATCAGGCTGTGACAAATGATGCCCATCTGTTACGTGTAAAAAAAATAAATAAAATGAACAATTATTACCCACTAACACTGCTATCTCAAATAGTATTTCTGTTTGTTGAAAGACTGGTAGGTCGATAAGGCTCACCCTCCAAAAACTCCCAAAGCAATGAAGCAAAAAAATGTTCGGATCTTGGAGGTCAGAAGGAAAAACTAGACATAGAAAGCCAATGAAAACATAGAGGAGGAAAAAAAGAAATGAGGAACTCCTGGGGAAGTTGTGGAGACAAATGGCACACAACAGGGTTCACTGGAGAAACTGACAGGGGATTTTTCCTTTACCAAGAAGCCAAAAGTAGTAAGTCAAATGAGTCATAGAATATCTAGCTGGACCATATACAAGCTATGTAGTAGATTGATGTGTGACAGAGTACTGTCAGTCCTTGTCAGAACGGAAACCTGGGTTCCTTCTGGCCAGAACGCTGATATATTTGAAGTCAAGCTAATGTCATTTTGTGCACCCAGCACAGCCCTGCACAGCTCCACAAGCAATTGCTAGATACTATACATTAAGTGTGAATGCTGAACCAGGACTCACACTTCTCTTGAATGCTCCTTGAAGATGAATATACAGCAGCTTTTGGCTGTAACAAAGTTTGATTTACTAATCACCAGTAGACAGAAAACATGAAAGCTTTCAGATGGCACCAAATATAACAGGTTCATTTACCAAAAACATGTTGGCAAACAATTCTGTGCATCCAGCAGAGAGTGCAACATTAGCATTCAGCAGCTGTGTTTCTGAATATAGTCAATATACTGTAATTCCAGTTTCCTGATTTGGTATTCAACAGGTCGTGAAAAAAAAAGTCTACTTATGTTTACCACCTAGTGTACCTACTGTGCCTGCCTGCTGTTTGGTGCTAGGCAGGGGGTGTATTTGCTGGAAAATCAGTAAATTCGGGAGTTTATGGCAGCACTATAGTAAAGTACCTTGATTAAAATGTTAATGAAAATATTGATTTGATGGGTTTAATGGAAAGAATCTCTCTAGATAGCTCCTCGCCTGCACGGCTGATCATATCCCTGCCGGTTCTGCCAGACCTTGTGGGGAGTTCTCTGGTAAGCCTCTGGTAGGTACATGATCATTGACCAGTCCTGGTCTAGTTTGAGAGGAAGGACAAAAACTTGGTGCAACAGTACCAATAATGTTGGATTCCAGACACGACACTGGCACTGGAACCAGACCAAAACTCTTGGGGAAGGGCTGAGTTGTCTCCTTTTCCAGAATTTCCTAAGATGTGAATCACGGTTTGGGAAAACTCAGCGGGCTCCAGCTGAGTACTGCTCTGTTGGAATTCTCTTAAAAGAGAGGGTTACCACAAATGAAGGCTCAGATTGTTTTTGCGTTTGTTTGGGCCGAACATCAGTTTGAAGTGTCAGCCTTCTTAGACATTTTAGGTGGAGATCTGGAAAGGGCATTACCTGGAGACTTTAGAACATCTACAGGATTTCAATGCTGGTATGGGTAATGATGAAAACTGAAGCTGGGTGAATGAAAGGAACAGCCAGTCTGATACCAACATGTGTCAAGCTTGTCATCGATTGGCCATAACAGACTCCCTAATGGAGCTCAGAAAGGTCCATAAGGGTACTTGGAAACCAGAACACTATAGGCATTTGATTGATGATTGACTCTGTGGTCATCATCATCATGGTCAGATCTCCAGATGTATGCCTTGGACACTTGAGTGAAGAGATGGCATAGCTGTCAACTGATCACCACCTGGTGGTCAGGGAAACTGCTGAGGAGTGAGGGTGGCCTGGGGTTAGGTGTGGGTCTAGTTTGTGGAGGCTATGAAGTTCAGAGACTCAAGAGACTCCAGAGAGGATTTACTCTTGTTTGACTTATGTCTTCATTGTTTGTTTGTGTTTTTTGGAGTTGGCTCTAGATGTTTTGTAAAACTGGAGGAGGCTTGCAAAACCTTGTGCTGAGGATCTTGTTGGGGGTGATGACATTGACATGTCTATTGGAGAAGCATCAGCAGTAATGAAAGCACTGCACTACACTGTTGTGGTGAAGAAGAAGGTGAGCTGGAGGGTAAAGCTCTCATTTTACCAGCAAATCTACCTTTCAACCCTGACCACAGCTCACGATTTTTGGATAGAGACTGAGTGTAAGATTACGAGTAAGAATGATGGAGAATCCGATTTAAGACACTCATTCGTCACAGGATGGTTGGACTCAATTTTATCCACCTCATCAAATTGACTCAGTTTGCAAAAAATCTCAAAATGTACTTTCTGTTCATTACTGAGTGTGGACAGGTGGTAAAAATGCTCAGAAAGTGAAGGGATGCGAAGCCAGTGAATGTCATTTTAGGCATGAAACCAGCAAATCAAGTGTGGATAAAAAAATGAAACGTTTTTTTGAAAACCTTTCAAACCATACAAATCTGTGTTTTAAATCCTTAGACACTTGACAGCAGAGATGAGCAGTTGTTATTTAAATTCCACAGAATTAGTGTAAGGGCTTTGATGGTTGAAAGCAGGAGCTGGAGAAGAAGCTCATCATCCCAGTTCAGCATTTACTATGATCAAATGGCTGCATGATACTACTTAGCACCTAACCCCCCTACCATACTCTAACCATGCCTGTGTGGAACACACACACACACACACACACACACACACACACACACACACACACACTTGACCTATGTGACACTTGCCTTCATTGGCTCTTTTCTTTGGCTAATCCTCCCCCTTGGACGGAAAATGTTCACTGCTCTCGTGCTGTTTCCCTTCCTCTCTCATCTAGTTTCTCTGTTAACTCAGTTCAATTCAAATCTCCTGTGCTGGCATAACATTAAAGAAAAGTATGTTTCAGTGGTATATTAATCCTACAACTATTATTACAGCACTTGATGGACGGATAATAACCTTCAAACGAGAGAGTTAACATCAGTGTTAACTTTTCTGGTGTAAAACAGCAAACGCCTCATTTTAAGTGTGATACATAAAAACCCTGTTTGACCTCTTAGATCCAGAGGCTCAGTAGAAAAAGCAGGGGGTAAACCTTTAATGATATCCTGCGCACCAGTACTGATGATTATGATCAGTTAGGAAAATACACTGTGAGATCTGAGCTTTGGCTTCTCATTCTGAGCGCTGACTGTTACTAATGCGTCTTTTGTTTTCACTTATCCAAAGCCACACACACAAACCGTTTGAGTGGGAGAGAGTGAAAAAGTTATATTCATTTGTTTATTTATTTAAGCCATGTGAGAACAACTTGTGTACAGTTTGGACACTTTTTCTAGATGTTTTAGGGGATTTGTCTACATAAATCTGGGCGAACAGGCGCATTTAGTAGAGAGGCTTGTGGTAAACCCAGTAAATTTGTGGTTAGGGTTTGGTCATAATGGTGTGTTTTTGTAGGATATAAATACACATTAAAAACATTTCCTGCCTGTGGTGAAGTGTATGACTTTCAGTTTAACAATCTTAATTATTTATAATAAAGCACACTGATGTTACAACATCATTCATGTAGTTCCTGTGGAGGACTGTTCATTTGCAGATTGTTCTTGAAAGGTCACAGGTTTGTGTCTGTGTTTTGTTTTGTGTGATTTAATTGGAGGATTCCAGCAATGTTTAAAATAAACACACAAATCAAAATCATTGGCTATATGATTGACCATGATCAAAATATCAAATATTACTCGAAGGGATGCTATACCTCACCTTCACTTGCAAACATTTTGTTAAAAATTAAATCTGCTTTCCCTGATCCTGATGTCATCACTATGACATCATCAGAGGCACTTTTCTATTGCCCATCATGATGAGCAAACCTGGATTCCTGGGTAAAATATGTTAGAGTGCCTCTTTAATAAAACAGTGATGCGTTTAACCTATGTTCACAATAAGAAGGGTTTTAAATGCTCTTTTTTCAATTTACTCTATCAATGACCCTAGTCCCTCACTGACAGGATCAGGTGAAACATCCCCGCACATGTTAGCCATGGAGACAGAGAGAGAGAGAGAGAGAGAGGGAGAGAGAGAGAGAGAGAGAGTCACGCACTCTTATTTAAACAAACCTAGATTTACTTCAAACAAGTTCTTTGCTATTTCTTCTCAAAACTTACCGGCTCGTCCATCCGCTCCTGCTCGTAGTAATCATCATAGCTGCTGTGGCTTAAGTCGCTGGCGAGGTTGGTGTAGAGAAGATAAGCCAGTAAAACAGATATTCCCAGTAGGTCCATGGTTATTATAAAGTCCTCAAGTGTTTATGATCCGAGAAGCATAGGAATGGATATTTAAAAAGCTCTCCCCGGTGTCTGAGCTCTCCTCTTCTTCTGCCGCTGATAACACTGTTTCATGTAGTCCCTTTCCCTCCCTCTCTCTCTCTCTCTCTCTCTCCCTCACTCTATCTCTCTCCCGCCCTCCCTCTCTCTCTCTGTCTCCTTAGTCTCTCTGTCAAGGTCCAGTATTCCAGTGTGAACCCCGCTGTGAAAGTAAGCCCGGTCATATGGAAACAGATAAATCCGGTCAGAGTGGGCAGCGTCAATTAGATCCGTTAAATCGCAAAAGAACAGGAACTGGAATTAATCGCCTTCAAAATAAAAGCCCAGTAGGCAACTGGCCACATGTTTGGCTGGTCAGCTATTCAAGGTGCATGGAATAAAAAAATATTTTCTACTGACCTCTATCGCCAACTGATGGCAAATGCATCTTTCTTTCTTTCTTTCTTTCTTTCTTTCTTTCCTTTCCTTTTTTTTCTTTCTTTCTTTTTTTTATTGGCCTGAACACCTGTCTAACCCAAATATCACATACAACTATTTAAAAATTTAAAACTATTTAGGTTGCTGTTGTCATGATCTAAAGAGTACGATCTGGTGACCCGAACTATTATGTATGCTATAAATATCAATTCCAATTTTATAACTTTGTTTTTCTTCCTTTCCTGGAATGCATTTGCTGCATGATTTCAGTACATATGGACAATCATAAAGGGGTAATTAATTCAAGAAACATCTTACGAAGCTATTTATTTATCATTCATTCTTGCATGTTTTTGGTAATTTACTTTGCTGAAGGTTACAGTCTCAATTTGGCAAGATGTGCAACACAAAGACGAGTGGGATCTCCGTAGAGATTTTTCTTTTTTGCAAATTTGCCATTTGTGTGCAGAGATACACTCTGAAGAAAATCTGCTAGAAATTGCAGTTAACAGTTTCAGTTTTAAGTGACCTGTTTTTCAGTAAGAGGTCACACTCTGAAGTTGCAGTGACATGGTTTCTATGGGTGCTCTAATACTTGAAAATCAAATGGGGGGCTTTGTAAGGAAACCTGGACTACCACTACTGTAGTATGACCTGCTATGATTTATAGTTATGAAAAGTACAGTTTTATTGCGAAAGGTGTAAGGGAAGTTGTTTAGTTTTCGTCTTGTACAGCTTCACGCTTCTGAACATGTGAGTGGGAGAATGAAGTTGAGAGGAGCAACGGTCAGTCCAACATCCACCGGACGTGTCTCCCCTCTTTACAAGATCCCAATGGACTAATGCTCTCGATCCATTAATCTGGTCACGTATGCACCCAGGTTCACTCTGCTGACCCCTCAGACTTTAACTGGCTCGTTGCTCACACCAGTCTTACTAAGTAGATTCCACTAATGCTGCCATTGTTTCACTTGCTGTTTGCCTGTTTGTTTTCAGGTCTTACATATGAGAACTATTTTATTACATCTGAACAAAATGTTTTCATATTTTGCAGGTTTTGACATTTATTAGGTTAGAAGGATGGACAATATTACAGACTGACAGGGACAATTCCATATCCGTCGGTGCTATGATTTATAATCAGCAGGTGCCAAAGGTGCTTTAAATAAGATATTTCTTTCTTTCTTTTAATTATTTTGCCAGTAGAAAACAAATTATTACAATTGGTCAGATCCCCAGATGTCAAGGCCTATTGTCATGGCAGTCATCTTTCAACATGGCCTCATGTTGCAGCCTGATGCACATCATTTGGAGAAACTTAAAACACCTCACTTCTTTCAGGTCCATTGTACAGACATCAACAGACCTACAATCATGTGTGCATGTTTGGATGCTCAGGATCTGTGTGTATGAGTGCATGATTCATGTCCTGTCAATATCCAGACACAATGGATATCCGAAGCAACTGTGTAGTGTTGCAATTTCAGTGCATTTCATATAGATCTCATTGATTTAATGAAAATGTCAGGGATTATCAAATCATCACTGGAGCTGATTATAGTTCCCTCACCATCAACCAATCAGAGGAGATTTTCACATTTCACAGGAATGTGATGTACCCATCACATTCCTGATGGGTACAAGTGCTGAGGTGAAGCCAGTCCACAGTGTGAACAGGTTCAGCTAAAATAACTTGGCAGGAGCCAAAGAAAGGCAGAGTGACAGAGTTATTGAACAGGCCTTGGGCTGCAGGCCGAATATTCATACACACAAAGAGAAATTCCCTGAATGGACTTTTCCTTTTCCTTGAGGTATATTCAGTTTGTATTAAACTGAGTGAGTTAGCAGAAACAACAGAGGTGGTGACAGACAATTTGTGTCTGAGACAGACGGTAGAGAAGGTCAAACATCTGCATATTGAGATGCAGTTTTTGTTACTGTGTCGGAACATCAAAGAGGTACACAGCCGTGTGTGTCTGTGTCCGATACAGCTCACTGCAGGGACATTTCTGTTTGGCTTTCTCTTGTTTTGATTTGCCTTTGCATTCATACATATTTAGTTCACCCTTCCATGCACACATATACATCCATGCATACATACATACATCCATGCATACATACATACATCTATGCATACATACATTATTTGTCACCAGGTAATCCAGACATCCCTTTCCTCAGCAATGTTCCCCAGGATCTCCTGGGGGATATCAGGCCAGAAGAAAACTATAATCTCTCCAGCATGTTTTGGTTTACCCTCTGGTCTCCTACAATATGGACATGTTCAAAAGCCTCCATTGGAAGATGTCCAGGAGACATCCTATTAATATGTCCAAATCTATCTCCTTTTGATGCAGTGGAACAACATCTTTACTCTGAGCTTCCCTTGGGTGAACTTTTTAACCTGAGGCTGAGCCCAAACAGTCAATATAGGAAATACATTTCAGTCACATCATTCTGTCAGTAAGAACCCAGAGCCCATGACCATCAATGAAGGTTGGAACATAAATCAACTGGTGAATCAAAAGCCTTTCCTTCCAGATCCTGCTCTGATGTTGCACTCTCCAGTTTATAATTGAACTCCTTTACTGGGGGAAACATCTCTCTCTTAACCCAAAGGAAGCGATCCACCACTTTCCAGGAGAAACCATAAATGCAGATGTGGAAAGGTTTTAAACCATTGATGGACAGGGTGTTCAAATTCCCACTGGCCATTGCATTTTCAAAATGATTGGCCTAGGTTATCATGGACCATTTCCATCACAGGCTGTCTGGACACGAGTAGGAGAATACATGAAATCAACTTCAAGGCTGATGCTCATGCATCACTCACAGACTCCAGACCTGACTGTGACGATTGTTCTGAACTGGTCGGATCTACCAAGGCTTTCTCAGTCATAAGTGAAGTGATTAATATTTGTCATTTTGTGTGTGTGTATGTGTGTGTGTGTGTGTGTATGTGTGTACTCAGCTACCCATTCCAACTGTGGGAATTTTTAGTCTACCGGAACTTAACAACAATGGGTAGGGTGGTAATAGGGTGTTTTGTTTGTGTGTGGGGAGGGGTGTGTGTGTGTGTGTGTGTGTGTGTGTGTGTGTGTGTGTGAGCTATGTGAAAAATTCTTGAAATGGAAAAAAGACTTAGCTATAAATCATGAAGGTTTAAATGGGAATGACCTCTTTTTTCTTTGCAAAAAACTGATGCTTCATGAAAATTTAGGAAGCACTTTTAATAGTCTGTGGTATTAACCTTACGAAAACTGTCATGAGGAAAAAGACAGTACTGTGTACGAGACAGATTTAGATCTTTGGAAAATTATGCTGAAAAGCTAAACAATCTAGACAACACACTGCTAAGCATACTGATAAACGAAAGAAAGAAAGGAAGAAAGAAAGAAACAAAGAAAGAAGCATTTCATTGAAGACATCAAAGGATGAGAGCCTCCTCAGGAAAAAGAGCTGGCTCTGCTTTTTCCAGTAGATGGCATCTGTGCTCAGGGTCCAGTTTACTGCCCAGGTAAACACTTTCACCACTTCAACATCCTTTCTTGATAGTCAGTAACCACCTCCTTGGTCTTGGAGGGAGGCAGTTCATATTTCTTCCGTCACTGAGGGCCATTGCCAGGCATTTGTCCTGTCCTCCTCCCCCTGCCTGTTCTTGACACACACCACAATACCTGTGTCATCCCTGCATCTGTAGATGGGTCAAGACTGAGTGATGTGAAGTCTACAGTATACAGAGTGAGTACAGAGTCAGAAATGTCCCCTGTGAAGCTCCACTACTGCTCATCACAATAACACACCCTGAGGACGCTGTTCTTGATGCCTCAGTTATTTTAGTGATGTGATTGGTTAGACCTTTGAATTTCCAGTCCTATGATGGTGGTTCTTTTGTTATCGGGGTAAATCACCCCCTACTGTCAACGGCCGGAGTTAAACCTGAAGTTACCTTGATGACTTAAAAACCTGCTTCTTGGTGCAGAGCTCAGCTGCCATCACTCTCACCCTGAGAACTGGTGAAGTGAAAACCGTAGAGTGATTAATGACGTATGTACAATATTTTATTTAACAATCTCAGATGCCCTATCCTTTATTTGCTCCTCTTTGAATGCATAGAAGATAGAATTGGGTAGTAAAAGAAGCATTGTCTCTCTTTCTCACACACACACAGACTCTCACTCTCTCTCTCTCTCTCTCTCTCTCTCTCTCTCTCTCTCTCTCTCCCTCTCTCTCTCTCTCTCATACACACACACACAGCCTGGAGTGGAGGGAAAGCATGTTCATGGAGAGATAAGGCTCCTTTGTTAACTGGTTGACTCTTACACACTATTAATTACACTGCGCCCAGGGAAACAGCCCAATGACCTAATAGCTGTTGTGTGTGTGTGTGTGTGTGTATGTGCGTGTGTGTGCACACGTGTGTGTGTGTGCATGTGTTAGTACAATGCATTAAAATGTATTTTTTACTCTTTTTTTACATTGAGTAACTCCAGCAGTACTGTGATTTGATTTATTGTTATTATCTACTATATCAATCAATCTCACTGGGTTTGTCATAGATATACCAAGCTGCCAGTCTGTTTCTAACTGAGCTAATGCAAATTGTTTCTTGTTGATTTCCCAGCTTTTGAAAGGGTTTGAGGCACAATCATCTCATGAGTAGCCTACATGAGGCTGCCATGTGCTCACTAGACCCATCAGTGTTCCACTGATAAAATGTTGATGTGAATTTCTCCACCTTATCACCATGGCTGGAAATATGTGTTCAGATAAAAGTAAATTAGTTAAAATGTAAACAATGCTTGTTCTTCACATTACTATTAGAGATGTAATATTGTGCAATATATTTGGAATGTTTTTATTCAACTCGCCTGACCCCGGCGTGAGACAGTGCACACGGGGCCACACAAGGCTCAGTGTGCACATCTGTCGTCTCTGGCCCAAGCCCACCAAGCCTGTCAGTTTGGGTGCATTGTTCTGTTTATGTTTGTTCGGTACATGGTCTGGTAGATTTTAGAGCTGAATTAACCTCTGGGATTGTCTGAACTGAACTGAACTGAGATGTAGACATGATAGGGGATGAGGAGAGAGCGGGACAGAGACAGAGATGCAAATTAACATTGGTCCCAAAAGTACATATGATTACATTCAGCACAAACTCAGCAGTAGTAATATAAACAAACATGCACGCAAGAAACACATTATAAACACTCAAAAAGAACGTGAATAACGTCTGTCATAAAGTTGCATCTCATCTCCATCCTGTAATTTTTCAGTCATGACTGGGAAGTTGTCTGGTTGGAGGCAAGGGTAGACATCACGAGCCTTGCACTTTCAAGAGTTTTGTCTCGGCTTTTCCCACACTGTGTCCTGCAAAATGCATAGGTCCTGCAACCACCACAGAGAGAGGCACATACAGTATCTTTAAAGGGGAACTATGCAAGTCTGGTTGCTTTCCCACTGTTTTGCTAACCCTCCTCTCAGCCATGTGCATTTGTTTTTAACAAAGCTGGCAAGAAAGCAATCCATGGAGCGGTGGAACATTATATATCACACACGTGTTATAATGTGTAGTTTTGTGTGGTCTTATCTGTTTTAAACAACATTTTACAGGTTACGGGGCGCATTTGTGTCGCGGTGCCACCAAGATGAGAGCTGGGACAGGGTCGAAGGCACTGATCTTGCAAGAGACGCTAGGTGGAAGGCAGAGAGCCTCCATTCTCGCTGTAGCAACTTACAAGTCATTTATTTAACCAGCATAATTACTCTGCTGTTTAATTATGGTAAAAAAAAAAAGTAGCATAGTTAAGCTAAAAATCCTGCATAGTTCCTCTTTACGTTGAGAAATGTTTACACTTTATGTTCAGAACCAAGAAACAAGTTGTCTGCAAGGTGCATGGAGAACACACAAGCTCCACACAGAAGGGCCTCAGCAGAGTTAGTCCCAGACCGTTCCCTCTGAGAAATGACAGTGCTAACTATTACACCACTGTGTCATAGGTGCATGTATGATGGCAAAAGGATCGAAAGATGTTTTCTGCCAGTTTACGTTGTTCTGTCGTTTATGTTGTTCACCTTGATCATTCAAATCCAGCCATAAGTATTTTGTACCTCCTGACTGTGTCTCCAGCAGCTGGATTGTCAATGTTCCAGTGGAGAGTTTCCACAAAAACTATGCTTCATTAACCTCCAAAATATTAAACAGCAGGTTATAATAAGCTCATAAATTATGAACCCATGAGTAACAGCTTTTACTGAACTTGGCGTGTGTGTTATTTTTTCAGTAAATAAATAAAAACGCACCAAAAATTTCTGAATGACAATGTACAAAGACTTTGGGTACTATGTTGTAACTCAGCCCAACTACAGACATGTGAGGATTCCTTCAGTTGAATTTGAGTGATTTGTTGCCTGAAATAACTGAATGAGGTATGTGCCGATCTCTATTTGACCAATGTGAATGTGTTGCTGCTGGAGGCTCAGCTTGTGTTTCTATCTCTCCCTGCATCTCTGCAGCTCTGGCTTACATAAACAACAAATCTTTGGCTCAGCATTGACCTCTTGGTTAGGCAATTAGTGGCAACAGACACACACACACACACATTACATCCAAGCGCTAATAGCTCGGACCCCCAACAAATAGCAGGTCAAGGTTGTACGCACTAGGAATCAACTTTTTCCAAGCATGTGTGTGTGTGTATTCCCTCTGTGTGTCAGTGTTCGTGTGTGTTCCCTAATTGGAATGCTATGCTCTCGGTCATGCAATCACAGACGTCTGTGGAATTTGAGCTGATATGAAAATAATTGCTTCACTTTGGCTCGGTCAGACCTGGTAACGAGTGGTGTGTTTTCACGGAGTCAGAAATGTAACATAATATGTCCCACTGTTTACCAACCTGATATAACCTGCTCATGGTCAGGGGATGTTTTTAATCAGCCCGTCACGATGCACTTCAACATATACCTTAACTTCTCATTGTGCATGTGTGTGTGGATCTTTAATATAAACTTCCTACACTGACTGATCAACACAGGAATACCAGACAGTGTTTGAGGCGGTTGCAGTGTGTGTGTGTGTGTGTGTGTGTGTGTGTGTGTGTGTGTGTGTGTGTGTTTGTGATCCTGAGACACACTGGAAGCTAGAACAGCTAGAACTCATTTAATTTTGGGACTGGAGGGTTATGTAAATGATCTGATGGTTCAGTTGAAATGCTTTTGGTCTGTATTCAGCTGAATGAGGATTTCACCATAAATGGGTCAATGTCACACTGATGTAGAGGTAGATGGCTTACATAAGAGACAGAACTCAGTTGTCATTGATTATTCAGTCCATAGATTCCTCATTATCAGTGGTTCATGAAGACTGTTACATAACAATGATGCACAATCATGGCTATGGTCAAGAGTGGTCTGGATATCTAACATACTGGGCACCGCCCCAGTGGGCAAATGCATATGTGGGCAGGTGGATTTTTTTGATCTTTGTACTCTCCTCTTGGTTTACTCACAACAGCATCAGCCAAAGAGCAGCAGCAATGTCAACAACTGATTGAGATTGAAAGTGAGAGTGGCGCCAGGAGTAAGTACTAATGAGCATGGAGCTGTAATTGATTGTATTGTAGTAGGAGGCAGCCAAGTTAGCTGAGATGGCTACATTTTTCAGACATGCCAGATGAAATCAAATCTAGTTTTGCCTGCCGACACAGTACAAATTATTGTCATGGATAAAATGGAACAAACATGACAACTTAATGCAATACCATGGCATGTACAGTCTTGGATCGTCTACATGCTGATAAACTACATGCTTCTAGCCTTAAGCTTTGGTTTGACCCTGCATCCACGATGGTGAACTCCATAGCTGTTATACTCCTCTCTGGTACATTGTTATCTGCATCAACAGACTGAACAACAGCACAAAATATAGACCCAAAAAATATAGTTTTATCCTGCAAAAAACTACTCTGAGGATCCTTTACTGATAATTCAAATTGTGAGTCTCAAGGATTAAAACCAGACAATACCTCAACATTCAACACAGATTAAAAGCACAACACAGATTAATCTTGATTAAAATATCATTTTAATCATTAGTCAATCAATAAGAGAAAAGAGGAGTTCTCTGAATATTTATTTAGCACATGGACTGAGTGAAAACACATATTTGTTTATTTTGTTTCATAAATTTTCAGTTACACACATTGTTCTCCTCAGAATATCAAACTGCAGCTCACAACTCCCCTCACCCCTCCAGTCCTCATGTGGGAAACAGCATCTTTTCAAAACAGCGATGAAGAAATAAAGACAGAGGGAGGTGAATTCCTTAAAGGCAAAGAGGATTGTTACACTGATAAGACCAGGAGATAACTGCTGCGATATGACAGAGCAAATATGTGCTGGGACAGAAGTGATCAGGATGGATAACAGGCTTCAGTGTGGTGCGCCACGTACTCATGTGCTGATCTCCAGTCCATGATTTGTTTGTTTTGTCTGTCATGTAAAATTGATTTGTACTGTAACTGGACTGTTCCAAATGGCAAATAAATAAATCTAAGAACTTAGATGAAAGTAGGAAACAGTTGCACAATGAGTCATCTAGTGATCTTTTAATCTGATTTTCCTACCCTTTTGCTTTTTTATGGATGAATGCTAAGGACCAGTATATTATTCGATTCATTCATCACAACCCTTCAAAGGACTGACGAATGGTGGTGAGCACTGTTCCCTCACAGCAACCAGGTTTGATTCCCAGACATAGCTGTACTTTGCATGTTCTTCCTGTACCTACATTGGCTCTCTCTGGTTACTCTGAACTCCTCCCAAAGTCCAAAGCCGTGCACAATAGATCGGTGACGGTGACTCTAAATTGCCATAGGTGTGAATGTGACCAACAGGCAAATGGTATAGTCAATGGATGGATGGATTTTTACCCTGAACACAATGAAGAATCATGATCTGAGACACAAATGAGTGACTTCCTGCTTTATCAACAGATGACATGTGTCGCCCTCGGGAGGAAACTTGGAAGTGACGCACCAACAACAGGAAAAAAAAAATCGAGGAATTCAAGGAATTCCCTCCGACAGATGGAGGTGTCACGGTGGAGATGCAGTAAATTCGTTCTGTTTGGGTGATTGAGTGTGTGTTTGCACATGTATGGAATGCTCTTTATGGTGTTTTGTTGTCCGTGACACAATGAGTGACATTGGGACCATTTAAAAAGAATACTCACTGACAAACAACTCCTGCTCCTTTATTTGTGTGAGTGAGTGTGAGACAATACCAGAAAAACACCTGCTGCCTTTATGACCAGCAAACACATCCTGTTGTCCCTCAGAGATACAAGTTCAATTCCCTGAGCAGGTTTCTGTCAGAACACAAATAGATTCAGAGCAACACAAACCAAAATAGTTTTTAAATCAAGAAAGGTGGAAAGAATTCAACATTATGAAGCTGACAGGACACATTCTGCGAATCCCACACAGGGCCACTTGGGAGCACAGGTGTGTGTCCACTAAACCAAACAGTGATAAAGGTAAATCAACATCTGTGTCCGTACTTATGTCGGGACAAGAACAAAAACAATGTACACCACTGTTTCTGAATTACAGAGGTTTCCTGTTGTTTATATTTGTACTTCACTGCCCCACATGGCCCCTTTTTAATGTGAAGAAGCTGCAGTTTACAGTGTCCAGTATGCAAGCCCACAGTGCCACATGCCCAACTTCACATGAGCTATGGAGAAAACACACCGGCTCCCCACCCAGAACCGTCTTGGCAAAATACAGGCAGAGAGTCATTGCCACATAAACCCATCGGTTATGATTGAGCAGGATTTCTTTTGTATAATGTATTTTTTAGGAAGAGCCTACAGACTCTACCTTTAAAGTAACCTCAGATGCTCGTGTACATCTGTACCAAATATCACAGCTATCCATCCAATTGTCAAGACATTTCATTTGCAACATTTTGCAAAAGATTAAAAACTTCATCAATTCTGAGTAAGAAAATCTGAGAGGTTTTGAAAGAAAAGTGCTGGCATAAAGAGAGAAGTTAAGGATCCCAATTAGTAAGGATGTGATGCTTATCTTTAGCTCCATTCACAGTCACATTCAGCTGAAGGCATTTGCCTGTAACCAGTACTGAAATGAGAACAGAGTTAAAAAGGCCACTGGTGCAGGTGAACTGTTATTGAAAACCCAATGACATTTTGTTCTGTATCATCATCTGAGTTTCTGTTTATTTAAATATCATGGTTAGAGCGTGACATCAAGATGTGCACCGAGGTTGTCACTTATGTAATCCCATCACACCATAGTCTCTTCTTATTTGATTTAATTACACAATAAGTAGCAGGTATCTGAGCTGTAATAACCATTCTCCTCATATTATTGTTAACACCATTTCTCCAAATGTCACCTTTATTTCTCAGCACTGCACCTGACGGATACCCAGTATTAACCTAAATGTTTAATCTCTGCCGTCAGTTAAAATAAATGTTTTCTCTGACTTTTTTCTCTTAATATCTGCTATACATATAAGCACCTGGACGCAGCTCTGACTTCAGTGTGAATGACTGTATCTTAAAGCATTTCTAATCAAAACAGCTGCATCAACCACTGGGACAGAAGTGACCTTGGTGAGCTGCATTCATAATATGTTTTTGTACTTTTTCTGCTTTGTTTTCCAGTGTGGACTGCTGCCACACTCCAGCACAACAGCTGGGATGACCTGAGCAGTTGTCATGCAGCGGCCTATTTGAATTGGTACAACGAAATACACGCCTCAGTCTCCTGGGTCACCAGGATAAATCAGGCTGAATTGTTTTTATGCAGGAAAACAAAGGTTTTCAAGGTTTTATTTGAGTGACCACATTAGGAATTTCTCTGGTCTTGTTTTGTACTGTGAGACAATGGGGATTTGTATTAGAGGCCAAGCTCATACAATGTTATCATGGGAAATATCATAGGACACAAAAGTAGTACCTCAGTGAGATGTATTGGTGTTCCACTTCCCATCCACTTGGTTTTTAGACGCCAGTACAACTATAGCATTCTGGTGAGGTGACTCATCACTCACAACAATGTTACATTCCTCAGCTCCTTTAGTGGATGCTAGTGTTGTAGTCAAGATCACCTAACCTGAGACCAAGTCAAGACCAAGACCAGAGCACACCAAGACCAACACAAGACCAAGACTTTGAGAGGGTCGAGACCAAGTCAACACCGAGACCAAACCAATGTGAGACCATTTTCAAGACCATTTCTTTATTCAGTGTCAGTACTCATTATAATCATGTGGCTTAATATTTACATCATTACTCAGCTAAAAAGCAAAGATAATTCTATATAAAATCTATACCAAAGTTTGGATTGAACAGAATAACACAGCACAGAACCTGCTAAAGTCTCCCTGGTTACACGAGCATATACTTCTGTCGAACAATTTTAATTATTTTAAAGTTATTGAATTTCATTACTTAAACCAAAGTGAGTGAGTGACATTTGTGGTCAAAAAAAGATGTCACTGCAGCTGTGGTCTTGACTGGTCCTGAGTCCAGGTCAGCCAAGACCAAGACAAGACGGAGTAAAAATGTAGTCAATTCCTAGACAAGACCAAGACCTTGAAAATGTGGTCTACAACACTAGTGGATGCTAATATGAAGACTGAAGGCAAATATGAAGGCTGATCTGAGATTCTTGTAGAATTACCATCAGTGACGTGGAGCTGATGACTGGAGCCATTTATGTCCTTATGTTTTCAAAAGCATCACAGACTGGCACAAAGCAGTGCTGCACTAAGGAGCTGGGAAGGTGCTGTTTGAAGTCTGAGTGGGCTTTGAGAGTTGCCAGTTGATTAGCTCAGTAACAATATGGGCATTCAGGGGGCAGCATCAGCTGATTTTGGGCAATATTTATTTAACACAACAGCGAAACGTGTATTTCAAAAGAATAGACAGGAAATGTGTTTTATATTCTTGACACGAGACAAGAGAATGGATTTGGGGGTTTAGATAAATAAAAAAAATAAGAAGAAGAAGAAAGACGGAAAAAGAAAATACTATAATTAGAAATGTCATTTCCTCACAGGAGTTTGAACATGTTGCACCAGAGACTTGTACTGACATTCAGCCAAGGAGAGGTCATGAAAGGACATTTTGTAAGCTGAGCCGTTTTAAGACCAGTTGACCGCAGCCGGTGTGAAACACAGACCATGTGAAAACAATAGATTTTAGCACATTTCTTGGATAGTGATCGTACACACATGCACACACACATCCCTAAAATCCATCATAGTAAGATGTTGACCCCCCCCCACCACCACCACCTCTCTACTCCTGTCATCAGCTCTGAGCAGATCCATCTAACCTGTGGAATGACTTGCTTCAACAGTCTATTGGGAAAACAGTTCTATTATTAGTGACCTACATTTAACGAGGAACCACATCATGTATTCCCGGAAGGTTATGTAAAATTTCATCATGTTTATTAGTTCAATACTGGATTATATCAAAAATGGGCCTTTCAAGTTTTATGAGCGAAAGCAGCTACAAAGTATTTCAAAATATCACATAATGCGCAATGGTCCAGATCATGAGGTTTTATTTTATGAGGGAACCTTTTTCACTCCACATTGACCTGGAGGCTTTGTGATCATAACCTAAATGAATAGAGTCATGCTGCCACCTATTGGTTGTGTTTAAAGCCCCTACAAGGAACTTTTAACTGGATATGCAAAAGTCTCTCATTTCTGCTGATGTCTCTGTTTGACCTACAACAGCAAATGAGGCCATCGGTGGGAAGATAAGATATTCCTAAATAGAGTAGCTCTAAGGCAGTGGAGGTGTCGGTCCACCGGATGACAAAACGATGTATGGCACTCAGACTGGAGGAGACGACACATTTGATGAGGCTGCAAATTAGCACTGAGTTGTTGCTACGCTAGCGAGTAAAAACCGAGCTTAATTTCAGCGCTATATTTTCGTCATGGCTGATATTGGGATGGGATCCGCAAAGGGAAACCTACCGCTTTTGTCCACAGGGGTCGCCAAAATCAACACAAAATGAAAGTTCCTTGTAGTGGCTTTAATAAAAGGACATTTTAGCTGTATTCTGTAATTCTGTAATCCTCAAGTGAAGTTCAGTTAATTCTTAATAAAACATTTGACACTGATTTTTGTTCTGCATATGACTCCACCGGTGTACCTTAATCAAAATAATGTTGAAGCCCATTTTTAATGTTTGTCAAGTTGTTACCTGGTAAAAACATTGATTCTCAGTTAAGAGAAAGGGTTCTAATGACTCACAGTGA
>MU269982.1:11029912-11079912 GCA_021432705.1 Caranx ignobilis
AGACACACAGCCACCCGTTCAAACACTGGGGCACACTGTGCAGAGCAGGAATCAGGGGGCGGGGCAGCTGGGCCGCAGCCGCTGGCCCCCGGTGAGAAGTAGAGTGAGCCACGCTGAGCGGGCCGGACTCAGCAGAGACACACAGCCACCCGTTCAAACACTGGGGCACACTGTGCAGAGCAGGAATCAGGGGGGCGGGGGCAGCTGGCCGCAGCCGCTGGCCCCCGGTGAGAATAGTAAGTGAGCCACGCTGAGCGGGCCGGACTCAGCAGAGACACTCAGCCACCCGTTCAAACACTGGGGCACACTGTGCAGAGCAGGAATCAGGGGGGCGGGGCAGCTGGCCGCAGCCGCTGGCCCCCGGTGAGAATAGTAAGTGAGCCACGCTGACGGGCCGGACTCAGCAGAGACACTCAGCCACCCGTTCAAACACTGGGGCACACTGTGCAGAGCAGGAAGCAGGGGGCGGGGGCAGCTGGCCGCAGCCGCTGCCCCCGTGAGAATAGTAAGTGAGCCACGCTGAGCGGGCCGGACTCAGCAGAGACCACAGCCACCCGTTCAAACACTGGGGCACACTGTGCAGAGCAAGGAATCAGGGGGGCGGGGGCAGCTGGCCGCAGCCGCTGGCCCCCGGTGAGAATAGTAAGTGAGCCAAGCTGAGCGGCCGGACTCAGCAGAGACACAAGCCACCCGTTCAAACACTGGGGCACACTGTGCAGAGCAGGAATCAGGGGGCGGGGGCAGCTGGCCGCAGCGCTGGCCCCCGGTGAGAATAGTAAGTGAGCCACGCTGAGCGGGCCGGACTCAGCAGAGACACACGCCACCCGTTCAAACACTGGGGCACACTGTGCAGAGCAGGAATCAGGGGGGCGGGGCAGCTGGCCGCAGCCGCTGGCCCCGGTGAGAATAGTAAGTGAGCCACGCTGAGCGGGCCGGACTCAGCAGAGACACACAGCCACCCGTTCAAACACTGGGGCACACTGTGCAGAGCAGGAATCAGGGGGGCGGGGCAGCTGGCCCAGCCGCTGGCCCCCGGTGAGATAGTAAGTGAGCCACGCTGAGCGGGCCGGACTCAGCAGAGACACACAGCCACCCGTTCAAACACTGGGGCACACTGTGCAGAGCAGGAATCAGGGGGGCGGGGGCAGCTGGCCGCAGCCGCTGGCCCCCGGTGAGAATAGTAAGTGAGCCACGCTGAGCGGGCCGGACTCAGCAGAGACACCAGCCACCCGTTCAAACACTGGGGCACACTGTGCAGAGCAGGAATCAGGGGGGCGGGGGCAGCTGGCCGCAGCCGCTGGCCCCCGGTGAGAATAGTAAGTGAGCCACGCTGAGCGGGCCGGACTCAGCAGAGACCACAGCCACCCGTTCAAACACTGGGGCACACTGTGCAGAGCAGGAATCAGGGGGCGGGGGGCAGCTGGCCGCAGCCGCTGGCCCCGGTGAGAATAGTAAGTGAGCCACGCTGAGCGGGCCGGACTCAGCAGAGACACACAGCCACCCGTTCAAACACTGGGGCACACTGTGCAGAGCAGGAATCAGGGGGGCGGGGGCAGCTGGCCGCAGCCGCTGGCCCCCGGTGAGAATAGTAAGTGAGCCCACGCTGAGCGGCCGGACTCAGCAGAGACACACAGCCACCCGTTCAAACACTGGGGCACACTGTGCAGAGCAGGAATCAGGGGGGCGGGGGCAGCTGGCCGCAGCCGCTGGCCCCCGGTGAGAATAGTAAGTGAGCCACGCTGAGCGGGCCGGACTCAGCAGAGACACACAGCCACCCGTTCAAACACTGGGGCACACTGTGCAGAGCAGGAATCAGGGGGCGGGGGCAGCTGGCCGCAGCCGCTGGCCCCCGGTGAGAATAGTAAGTGAGCCACGCTGAGCGGGCCGGACTCAGCAGAGACACACAGCCACCCGTTCAAACACTGGGGCACACTGTGCAGAGCAGGAATCAGGGGGCGGGGGCAGCTGGCCGCAGCCGCTGGCCCCCGGTGAGAATAGTAAGTGAGCCACGCTGAGCGGCCGGACTCAGCAGAGACACACGCCACCCGTTCAAACACTGGGGCACACTGTGCAGAGCAGGAATCAGGGGGCGGGGGCAGCTGGCCGCAGCCGCTGGCCCCCGGTGAGAATAGTAAGTGAGCCACGCTGAGCGGGCCGGACTCAGCAGAGACACACAGCCACCCGTTCAAACACTGGGGCACACTGTGCAGAGCAGGAATCAGGGGGCGGGGGGGCTGGCCGCAGCCGCTGGCCCCCGGTGAGAATAGTAAGTGAGCCACGCTGAGCGGGCCGGACTCAGCAGAGACACACAGCCACCCGTTCAACACTGGGGCACACTGTGCAGAGCAGGAATCAGGGGGGCGGGGGCAGCTGGCCGCAGCCGCTGGCCCCCGGTGAGAATAGTAAGTGAGCCACGCTGAGCGGGCCGGACTCAGCAGAGACACACAGCCACCCGTTCAAACACTGGGGCACACTGTGCAGAGCAGGAATCAGGGGGGCGGGGCAGCTGGCCGCAGCCGCTGGCCCCGGTGAGAATAGTAAGTGAGCCACGCTGAGCGGGCCGGACTCAGCAGAGACACACAGCCACCCGTTCAAACACTGGGGCACACTGTGCAGAGCAGGAATCAGGGGGGCGGGGCAGCTGGCCGCAGCCGCTGGCCCCCGGTGAGAATAGTAAGTGAGCCACGCTGAGCGGGCCGGACTCAGCAGAGACACACAGCCACCCGTTCAAACACTGGGGCACACTGTGCAGAGCAGGAATCAGGGGGGCGGGGGCAGCTGGCCGCAGCCGCTGGCCCCGGTGAGAATAGTAAGTGAGCCACGCTGACCGGGCCGGACTCAGCAGAGACACACAGCCACCCGTTCAAACACTGGGGCACACTGTGCAGAGCAGGAATCAGGGGGGCGGGGCAGCTGGCCGCAGCCGCTGGCCCCCGTGAGAATAGTAAGTGAGCCACGCTGAGCGGGCCGGACTCAGCAGAGACACACAGCCACCCGTTCAAACACTGGGGCACACTGTGCAGAGCAGGAATCAGGGGGCGGGGGCAGCTGGCCGCAGCCGCTGGCCCCCGGTGAGAATAGTAAGTGAGCCACGCTGAGCGGGCCGGACTCAGCAGAGACACACAGCCACCCGTTCAAACACTGGGGCACACTGTGCAGAGCAGGATCAGGGGGGCGGGGGCAGCTGGCCGCAGCCGCTGGCCCCCGGTGAGAATAGTAAGTGAGCCACGCTGAGCGGGCCGGACTCAGCAGAGACACACAGCCACCCGTTCAAACACTGGGGCACACTGTGCAGAGCAGGAATCAGGGGGGCGGGGGCAGCTGGCCGCAGCCGCTGGCCCCCGTGAGAATAGTAAGTGAGCCACGCTGAGCGGGCCGGACTCAGCAGAGACACACAGCCACCCGTTCAAACACTGGGGCACACTGTGCAGAGCAGGAATCAGGGGGGCGGGGGCAGCTGGCCGCAGCCGCTGGCCCCGGTGAATAGTAAGTGAGCCACGCTGACGGGCCGGACTCAGCAGAGACACACAGCCACCCGTTCAAACACTGGGGCACACTGTGCAGAGCAGGAATCAGGGGGCGGGGGCAGCTGGCCGCAGCCGCTGGCCCCGGTGAGAATAGTAAGTGAGCCACGCTGAGCGGGCCGGACTCAGCAGAGACACACAGCCACCCGTTCAAACACTGGGGCACACTGTGCAGAGCAGGAATCAGGGGGCGGGGGCAGCTGGCCGCAGCCGCTGGCCCCCGGTGAGAATAGTAAGTGAGCCACGCTGAGCGGGCCGGACTCAGCAGAGACACACAGCCACCCGTTCAAACACTGGGGCACACTGTGCAGAGCAGGAATCAGGGGGCGGGGGCAGCTGGCCGCAGCCGCTGGCCCCCGGTGAGAATAGTAAGTGAGCCACGCTGAGCGGCCCGGACTCAGCAGAGACACACAGCCACCCGTTCAAACACTGGGGCACACTGTGCAGAGCAGGAATCAGGGGGGCGGGGGCAGCTGGCCGCAGCCGCTGGCCCCCGGTGAGAATAGTAAGTGAGCCACGCTGAGCGGGCCGGACTCAGCAGAGACACACAGCCACCCTTTCAAACACTGGGGCACACTGTGCAGAGCAGGAATCAGGGGGGCGGGCAGCTGGCCGCAGCCGCTGGCCCCGGTGAGAATAGTAAGTGAGCCACGCTGAGCGGGCCGGACTCAGCAGAGACACACAGCCACCCGTTCAAACACTGGGGCACACTGTGCAGAGCAGAATCAGGGGGGCGGGGGCAGCTGGCCGCAGCCGCTGGCCCCCGGTGAGAATAGTAAGTGAGCCACGCTGAGCGGGCCGGACTCAGCAGAGACACACAGCCACCCGTTCAAACACTGGGGCACACTGTGCAGAGCAGGAATCAGGGGGGCGGGGGCAGCTGGCCGCAGCCGCTGGCCCCCGGTGAGAATAGTAAGTGAGCCACGCTGAGCGGGCCGGACTCAGCAGAGACACACAGCCACCCGTTCAAACACTGGGGCACACTGTGCAGAGCAGGAATCAGGGGGGCGGGGGCAGCTGGCCGCAGCCGCTGGCCCCCGGTGAGAATAGTAAGTGAGCCACGCTGAGCGGGCCGGACTCAGCAGAGACACACAGCCACCCGTTCAAACACTGGGGCACACTGTGCAGAGCAGGAATCAGGGGGCGGGGCAGCTGGCCGCAGCCGCTGGCCCCGGTGAGATAGTAAGTGAGCCACGCTGAGCGGGCCGGACTCAGCAGAGACACACAGCCACCCGTTCAAACACTGGGGCACACTGTGCAGAGCAGGAATCAGGGGGGCGGGGGCAGCTGGCCGCAGCCGCTGGCCCCGGTGAGAATAGTAAGTGAGCCACGCTGAGCGGGCCGGACTCAGCAGAGACACACAGCCACCCGTTCAAACACTGGGGCACACTGTGCAGAGCAGGAATCAGGGGGGCGGGGCAGCTGGCCGCAGCCGCTGGCCCCCGGTGAGAATAGTAAGTGAGCCACGCTGAGCGGGCCGGACTCAGCAGAGACACACAGCCACCCGTTCAAACACTGGGGCACACTGTGCAGAGCAGGAATCAGGGGGGCGGGGGCAGCTGGCCGCAGCCGCTGGCCCCCGGTGAGAATAGTAAGTGAGCCACGCTGAGCGGGCCGGACTCAGCAGAGACACACAGCCACCCGTTCAAACACTGGGGCACACTGTGCAGAGCAGGAATCAGGGGGGCGGGGCAGCTGGCCGCAGCCGCTGGCCCCCGGTGAGAATAGTAAGTGAGCCACGCTGAGCGGGCCGGACTCAGCAGAGACACACAGCCACCCGTTCAAACACTGGGGCACACTGTGCAGAGCAGGAATCAGGGGGGCGGGGGCAGCTGGCCGCAGCCGCTGGCCCCCGGTGAGAATAGTAAGTGAGCCACGCTGAGCGGGCCGGACTCAGCAGAGACACACAGCCACCCGTTCAAACACTGGGCACACTGTGCAGAGCAGGAATCAGGGGGCGGGGGCAGCTGGCCGCAGCCGCTGGCCCCCGGTGAGAATAGTAAGTGAGCCACGCTGAGCGGGCCGGACTCAGCAGAGACACACAGCCACCCGTTCAAACACTGGGGCACACTGTGCAGAGCAGGAATCAGGGGGCGGGGGCAGCTGGCCGCAGCCGCTGGCCCCCGGTGAGAATAGTAAGTGAGCCACGCTGAGCGGGCCGGACTCAGCAGAGACACACAGCCACCCGTTCAAACACTGGGGCACACTGTGCAGAGCAGGAATCAGGGGGGCGGGGGCAGCTGGCCGCAGCCGCTGGCCCCCGGTGAGAATAGTAAGTGAGCCACGCTGAGCGGGGCCGGACTCAGCAGAGACACACAGCCACCCGTTCAAACACTGGGGCACACTGTGCAGAGCAGGAATCAGGGGGGCGGGGCAGCTGGCCGCAGCCGCTGGCCCCCGGTGAGAATAGTAAGTGAGCCACGCTGAGCGGGCCGGACTCAGCAGAGACACACAGCCACCCGTTCAAACACTGGGGCACACTGTGCAGAGCAGGAATCAGGGGGGCGGGGGCAGCTGGCCGCAGCCGCTGGCCCCCGGTGAGAATAGTAAGTGAGCCACGCTGAGCGGGCCGGACTCAGCAGAGACACACAGCCACCCGTTCAAACACTGGGGCACACTGTGCAGAGCAGGAATCAGGGGGGCGGGGCAGCTGGCCGCAGCCGCTGGCCCCCGGTGAGAATAGTAAGTGAGCCACGCTGAGCGGGCCGGACTCAGCAGAGACACACAGCCACCCGTTCAAACACTGGGGCACACTGTGCAGAGCAGGAATCAGGGGGGCGGGGGCAGCTGGCCGCAGCCGCTGGCCCCCGGAGAATAGTAAGTGAGCCACGCTGAGCGGGCCGGACTCAGCAGAGACACACAGCCACCCGTTCAAACACTGGGGCACACTGTGCAGAGCAGGAATCAGGGGGGCGGGGGCAGCTGGCCGCAGCCGCTGGCCCCCGGTGAGAATAGTAAGTGAGCCACGCTGAGCGGGCCGGACTCAGCAGAGACACACAGCCACCCGTTCAAACACTGGGGCACACTGTGCAGAGCAGGAATCAGGGGGCGGGGGCAGCTGGCCGCAGCCGCTGGCCCCCGGTGAGAATAGTAAGTGAGCCACGCTGAGCGGGCCGGACTCAGCAGAGACACACAGCCACCGTTCAACACTGGGGCACACTGGGCAGAGCAGGAATCAGGGGGGCGGGGGCAGCTGGCCGCAGCCGCTGGCCCCCGGTGAGAATAGTAAGTGAGCCACGCTGAGCGGGCCGGACTCAGCAGAGACACACAGCCACCCGTTCAAACACTGGGGCACACTGTGCAGAGCAGGAATCAGGGGGGCGGGGGCAGCTGGCCGCAGCCGCTGGCCCCCGGTGAGAATAGTAAGTGAGCCACGCTGAGCGGGCCGGACTCAGCAGAGACACACAGCCACCCGTTCAAACACTGGGGCACACTGTGCAGAGCAGGAATCAGGGGGGCGGGGGCAGCTGGCCGCAGCCGCTGGCCCCCGGTGAGAATAGTAAGTGAGCCACGCTGAGCGGGCCGGACTCAGCAGAGACACACAGCCACCCGTTCAAACACTGGGGCACACTGTGCAGAGCAGGAATCAGGGGGGCGGGGCAGCTGGCCGCAGCCGCTGGCCCCCGGTGAGAATAGTAAGTGAGCCACGCTGAGCGGGCCGGACTCAGCAGAGACACACAGCCACCCGTTCAAACACTGGGGCACACTGTGCAGAGCAGGAATCAGGGGGGCGGGGGCAGCTGGCCGCAGCCGCTGGCCCCCGGTGAGAATAGTAAGTGAGCCACGCTGAGCGGGCCGGACTCAGCAGAGACACACAGCCACCCGTTCAAACACTGGGGCACACTGTGCAGAGCAGGAATCAGGGGGGCGGGGGCAGCTGGCCGCAGCCGCTGGCCCCCGGTGAGAATAGTAAGTGAGCCACGCTGAGCGGCCGGACTCAGCAGAGACACACAGCCACCACCGTTCAAACACTGGGGCACACTGTGCAGAGCAGGAATCAGGGGGGCGGGGCAGCTGGCCGCAGCCGCTGGCCCCCGGTGAGAATAGTAAGTGAGCCACGCTGAGCGGGCCGGACTCAGCAGAGACACACAGCCACCCGTTCAAACACTGGGGCACACTGTGCAGAGCAGGAATCAGGGGGCGGGGCAGCTGGCCGCAGCCGCTGGCCCCGGTGAGAATAGTAAGTGAGCCACGCTGAGCGGCCGGACTCAGCAGAGACACACAGCCACCCGTTCAAACACTGGGGCACACTGTGCAGAGCAGGAATCAGGGGGGCGGGGGCAGCTGGCCGCAGCCGCTGGCCCCCGGTGAGAATAGTAAGTGAGCCACGCTGAGCGGGCCGGACTCAGCAGAGACACACAGCCACCCGTTCAAACACTGGGGCACACTGTGCAGAGCAGGAATCAGGGGGGCGGGGGCAGCTGGCCGCAGCCGCTGGCCCCCGGTGAGAATAGTAAGTGAGCCACGCTGAGCGGGCCGGACTCAGCAGAGACACACAGCCACCCGTTCAAACACTGGGGCACACTGTGCAGAGCAGGAATCAGGGGGCGGGGGCAGCTGGCCGCAGCCGCTGGCCCCCGGTGAGAATAGTAAGTGAGCCACGCTGAGCGGGCCGGACTCAGCAGAGACACACAGCCACCCGTTCAAACACTGGGGCACACTGTGCAGAGCAGGAATCAGGGGGGCGGGGGCAGCTGGCCGCAGCCGCTGGCCCCCGGTGAGAATAGTAAGTGAGCCACGCTGAGCGGGCCGGACTCAGCAGAGACACACAGCCACCCGTTCAAACACTGGGGCACACTGTGCAGAGCAGGAATCAGGGGGGCGGGGCAGCTGGCCGCAGCCGCTGGCCCCCGGTGAGAATAGTAAGTGAGCCACGCTGAGCGGGCCGGACTCAGCAGAGACACACAGCCACCCGTTCAAACACTGGGGCACACTGTGCAGAGCAGGAATCAGGGGGCGGGGGCAGCTGGCCGCAGCCGCTGGCCCCCGGTGAGAATAGTAAGTGAGCCACGCTGAGCGGGCCGGACTCAGCAGAGACACACAGCCACCCGTTCAAACACTGGGGCACACTGTGCAGAGCAGGAATCAGGGGGGCGGGGGCAGCTGGCCGCAGCCGCTGGCCCCCGGTGAGAATAGTAAGTGAGCCACGCTGAGCGGGCCGGACTCAGCAGAGACACAGCCACCCGTTCAAACACTGGGGCACACTGTGCAGAGCAGGAATCAGGGGGGCGGGGGCAGCTGGCCGCAGCCGCTGGCCCCGGTGAGAATAGTAAGTGAGCCACGCTGAGCGGGCCGGACTCAGCAGAGACACACAGCCACCCGTTCAAACACTGGGGCACACTGTGCAGAGCAGGAATCAGGGGGGCGGGGCAGCTGGCCGCAGCCGCTGGCCCCGGTGAGAATAGTAAGTGAGCCACGCTGAGCCGGGCCGGACTCAGCAGAGACACACAGCCACCCGTTCAAACACTGGGGCACACTGTGCAGAGCAGGAATCAGGGGGGCGGGGGCAGCTGGCCGCAGCCGCTGGCCCCCGGTGAGAATAGTAAGTGAGCCACGCTGAGCGGGCCGGACTCAGCAGAGACACACAGCCACCCGTTCAAACACTGGGGCACACTGTGCAGAGCAGGAATCAGGGGGGCGGGGGCAGCTGGCCGCAGCCGCTGGCCCCCGGTGAGAATAGTAAGTGAGCCACGCTGAGCCGGGCCGGACTCAGCAGAGACACACAGCCACCCGTTCAAACACTGGGGCACACTGTGCAGAGCAGGAATCAGGGGGCGGGGGCAGCTGGCCGCAGCCGCTGGCCCCCGGTGAGAATAGTAAGTGAGCCACGCTGAGCGGGCCGGACTCAGCAGAGACACACAGCCACCCGTTCAAACACTGGGCACACTGTGCAGAGCAGGAATCAGGGGGGCGGGGGCAGCTGGCCGCAGCCGCTGGCCCCCGGTGAGAATAGTAAGTGAGCCACGCTGAGCGGGCCGGACTCAGCAGAGACACACAGCCACCCGTTCAAACACTGGGGCACACTGTGCAGAGCAGGAATCAGGGGGGCGGGGGCAGCTGGCCGCAGCCGCTGGCCCCCGGTGAGAATAGTAAGTGAGCCACGCTGAGCGGGCCGGACTCAGCAGAGACACACAGCCACCCGTTCAAACACTGGGGCACACTGTGCAGAGCAGGAATCAGGGGGGCGGGGGCAGCTGGCCGCAGCCGCTGGCCCCCGGTGAGAATAGTAAGTGAGCCACGCTGAGCGGGCCGGACTCAGCAGAGACACACAGCCACCCGTTCAAACACTGGGGCACACTGTGCAGAGCAGGAATCAGGGGGGCGGGGGCAGCTGGCCGCAGCCGCTGGCCCCCGGTGAGAATAGTAAGTGAGCCACGCTGAGCGGGCCGGACTCAGCAGAGACACACAGCCACCCGTTCAAACACTGGGGCACACTGTGCAGAGCAGGAATCAGGGGGGCGGGGCAGCTGGCCGCAGCCGCTGGCCCCCGGTGAGAATAGTAAGTGAGCCACGCTGAGCGGGCCGGACTCAGCAGAGACACACAGCCACCCGTTCAAACACTGGGGCACACTGTGCAGAGCAGGAATCAGGGGGCGGGGCAGCTGGCCGCAGCCGCTGGCCCCCGGTGAGAATAGTAAGTGAGCCACGCTGAGCGGGCCGGACTCAGCAGAGACACACAGCCACCCGTTCAAACACTGGGGCACACTGTGCAGAGCAGGAATCAGGGGGGCGGGGGCAGCTGGCCGCAGCCGCTGGCCCCCGGTGAGAATAGTAAGTGAGCCACGCTGAGCGGGCCGGACTCAGCAGAGACACACAGCCACCCGTTCAAACACTGGGGCACACTGTGCAGAGCAGGAATCAGGGGGCGGGGGCAGCTGGCCGCAGCCGCTGGCCCCCGGTGAGAATAGTAAGTGAGCCACGCTGAGCGGGCCGGACTCAGCAGAGACACACAGCCACCCGTTCAAACACTGGGGCACACTGTGCAGAGCAGGAATCAGGGGGGCGGGGGCAGCTGGCCGCAGCCGCTGGCCCCCGGTGAGAATAGTAAGTGAGCCACGCTGAGCGGGCCGGACTCAGCAGAGACACACAGCCACCCGTTCAAACACTGGGGCACACTGTGCAGAGCAGGAATCAGGGGGCGGGGGCAGCTGGCCGCAGCCGCTGGCCCCCGGTGAGAATAGTAAGTGAGCCACGCTGAGCGGGCCGGACTCAGCAGAGACACACAGCCACCCGTTCAAACACTGGGGCACACTGTGCAGAGCAGGAATCAGGGGGGCGGGGGCAGCTGGCCGCAGCCGCTGGCCCCCGGTGAGAATAGTAAGTGAGCCACGCTGAGCGGGCCGGACTCAGCAGAGACACACAGCCACCCGTTCAAACACTGGGGCACACTGTGCAGAGCAGGAATCAGGGGGGCGGGGGCAGCTGGCCGCAGCCGCTGGCCCCCGGTGAGAATAGTAAGTGAGCCACGCTGAGCGGCCCGGACTCAGCAGAGACACACAGCCACCCGTTCAAACACTGGGGCACACTGTGCAGAGCAGGAATCAGGGGGGCGGGGGCAGCTGGCCGCAGCCGCTGGCCCCGGTGAGAATAGTAAGTGAGCCACGCTGAGCGGGCCGGACTCAGCAGAGACACACAGCCACCCGTTCAAACACTGGGGCACACTGTGCAGAGCAGGAATCAGGGGGGGGGGCAGCTGGCCGCAGCCGCTGGCCCCCGGTGAGAATAGTAAGTGAGCCACGCTGAGGGGCCGGACTCAGCAGAGACACACAGCCACCCGTTCAAACACTGGGGCACACTGTGCAGAGCAGGAATCAGGGGGGCGGGGGCAGCTGGCCGCAGCCGCTGGCCCCCGGTGAGAATAGTAAGTGAGCCACGCTGAGCGGGCCGGACTCAGCAGAGACACACAGCCACCCGTTCAAACACTGGGGCACACTGTGCAGAGCAGGAATCAGGGGGGCGGGGCAGCTGGCCGCAGCCGCTGGCCCCCGGTGAGAATAGTAAGTGAGCCACGCTGAGCGGGCCGGACTCAGCAGAGACACACAGCCACCCGTTCAAACACTGGGGCACACTGTGCAGAGCAGGAATCAGGGGGGCGGGGGCAGCTGGCCGCAGCCGCTGGCCCCCGGTGAGAATAAGTGAGCCACGCTGAGCGGGCCCGGACTCAGCAGAGACACACAGCCACCCGTTCAAACACTGGGGCACACTGTGCAGAGCAGGAATCAGGGGGGCGGGGGCAGCTGGCCGCAGCCGCTGGCCCCCGGTGAGAATAGTAAGTGAGCCACGCTGAGCCGGGCCGGACTCAGCAGAGACACACAGCCACCCGTTCAAACACTGGGGCACACTGTGCAGAGCAGGAATCAGGGGGCGGGGGCAGCTGGCCGCAGCCGCTGGCCCCCGGATAGTAAGTGAGCCACGGGGGGGGCCGGACTCAGCAGAGACACACAGCCAAAACTGGGGGGGGGCAGGAATCAGGGGGGGGGGGGGGCCGGGGGTGAGAATAGTAAGTGAGCCACGCTGAGCGGGCCGGACTCAGCAGAGACACACAGCCACCCGTTCAAACACTGGGGCACACTGTGCAGAGCAGGAATCAGGGGGGCGGGGGCAGCTGGCCGCAGCCGCTGGCCCCCGGTGAGAATAGTAAGTGAGCCACGCTGAGCGGGCCGGACTCAGCAGAGACACACAGCCACCCGTTCAAACACTGGGGCACACTGTGCAGAGCAGGAATCAGGGGGGCGGGGGCAGCTGGCCGCAGCCGCTGGCCCCCGGTGAGAATAGTAAGTGAGCCACGCTGAGCGGGCCGGACTCAGCAGAGACACACAGCCACCCGTTCAAACACTGGGGCACACTGTGCAGAGCAGGAATCAGGGGGGCGGGGGCAGCTGGCCGCAGCCGCTGGCCCCCGGTGAGAATAGTAAGTGAGCCACGCTGAGCGGGCCGGACTCAGCAGAGACACACAGCCACCCGTTCAAACACTGGGGCACACTGTGCAGAGCAGGAATCAGGGGGGGGGGGGGCAGCTGGCCGCAGCCGCTGGCCCCCGGTGAGAATAGTAAGTGAGCCACGCTGAGCGGGCCGGACTCAGCAGAGACACACAGCCACCCGTTCAAACACTGGGGCACACTGTGCAGAGCAGGAATCAGGGGGGCGGGGGCAGCTGGCCGCAGCCGCTGGCCCCCGGTGAGAATAGTAAGTGAGCCACGCTGAGCGGGCCGGACTCAGCAGAGACACACAGCCACCCGTTCAAACACTGGGGCACACTGTGCAGAGCAGGAATCAGGGGGGCGGGGGCAGCTGGCCGCAGCCGCTGGCCCCCGGTGAGAATAGTAAGTGAGCCACGCTGAGCGGGCCGGACTCAGCAGAGACACACAGCCACCCGTTCAAACACTGGGGCACACTGTGCAGAGCAGGAATCAGGGGGCGGGGCAGCTGGCCGCAGCCGCTGGCCCCCGGTGAGAATAGTAAGTGAGCCACGCTGAGCGGGCCGGACTCAGCAGAGACACACAGCCACCCGTTCAAACACTGGGGCACACTGTGCAGAGCAGGAATCAGGGGGGCGGGGGCAGCTGGCCGCAGCCGCTGGCCCCCGGTGAGAATAGTAAGTGAGCCACGCTGAGCGGGCCGGACTCAGCAGAGACACACAGCCACCCGTTCAAACACTGGGGCACACTGTGCAGAGCAGGAATCAGGGGGGCGGGGGCAGCTGGCCGCAGCCGCTGGCCCCCGGTGAGAATAGTAAGTGAGCCACGCTGAGCGGGCCGGACTCAGCAGAGACACACAGCCACCCGTTCAAACACTGGGGCACACTGTGCAGAGCAGGAATCAGGGGGGCGGGGGCAGCTGGCCGCAGCCGCTGGCCCCCGGTGAGATAGTAAGTGAGCCACGCTGAGCGGGCCGGACTCAGCAGAGACACACAGCCACCCGTTCAAACACTGGGGCACACTGTGCAGAGCAGGAATCAGGGGGGCGGGGGCAGCTGGCCGCAGCCGCTGGCCCCCGGTGAGAATAGTAAGTGAGCCACGCTGAGCGGCCGGACTCAGCAGAGACACACAGCCACCCGTTCAAACACTGGGGCACACTGTGCAGAGCAGGAATCAGGGGGGCGGGGCAGCTGGCCGCAGCCGCTGGCCCCCGGTGAGAATAGTAAGTGAGCCACGCTGAGCGGGCCGGACTCAGCAGAGACACACAGCCACCCGTTCAAACACTGGGGCACACTGTGCAGAGCAGGAATCAGGGGGCGGGGGCAGCTGGCCGCAGCCGCTGGCCCCCGGTGAGAATAGTAAGTGAGCCACGCTGAGCGGGCCGGACTCAGCAGAGACACACAGCCACCCGTTCAAACACTGGGGCACACTGTGCAGAGCAGGAATCAGGGGGCGGGGGCAGCTGGCCGCAGCCGCTGGCCCCCGGTGAGAATAGTAAGTGAGCCACGCTGAGCGGGCCGGACTCAGCAGAGACACACAGCCACCCGTTCAAACACTGGGGCACACTGTGCAGAGCAGGAATCAGGGGGGCGGGGGCAGCTGGCCGCAGCCGCTGGCCCCCGGTGAGAATAGTAAGTGAGCCACGCTGAGCGGGCCGGACTCAGCAGAGACACACAGCCACCCGTTCAAACACTGGGGCACACTGTGCAGAGCAGGAATCAGGGGGCGGGGGCAGCTGGCCGCAGCCGCTGGCCCCCGGTGAGAATAGTAAGTGAGCCACGCTGAGCGGGCCGGACTCAGCAGAGACACACAGCCACCCGTTCAAACACTGGGGCACACTGTGCAGAGCAGGAATCAGGGGGGCGGGGGCAGCTGGCCGCAGCCGCTGGCCCCCGGTGAGAATAGTAAGTGAGCCACGCTGAGCGGGCCGGACTCAGCAGAGACACACAGCCACCCGTTCAAACACTGGGGCACACTGTGCAGAGCAGGAATCAGGGGGGCGGGGGCAGCTGGCCGCAGCCGCTGGCCCCCGTGAGAATAGTAAGTGAGCCACGCTGAGCGGCCGGACTCAGCAGAGACACACAGCCACCCGTTCAAACACTGGGGCACACTGTGCAGAGCAGGAATCAGGGGGGCGGGGGCAGCTGGCCGCAGCCGCTGGCCCCCGGTGAGAATAGTAAGTGAGCCACGCTGAGCGGGCCGGACTCAGCAGAGACACACAGCCACCCGTTCAAACACTGGGGCACACTGTGCAGAGCAGGAATCAGGGGGCGGGGGCAGCTGGCCGCAGCCGCTGGCCCCCGGTGAGAATAGTAAGTGAGCCACGCTGAGCGGGCCGGACTCAGCAGAGACACACAGCCACCCGTTCAAACACTGGGGCACACTGTGCAGAGCAGGAATCAGGGGGGCGGGGGCAGCTGGCCGCAGCCGCTGGCCCCCGGTGAGAATAGTAAGTGAGCCACGCTGAGCGGGCCGACTCAGCAGAGACACACAGCCACCCGTTCAAACACTGGGGCACACTGTGCAGAGCAGGAATCAGGGGGGCGGGGCAGCTGGCCGCAGCCGCTGGCCCCCGGTGAGAATAGTAAGTGAGCCACGCTGAGCGGGCCGGACTCAGCAGAGACACACAGCCACCCGTTCAAACACTGGGGCACACTGTGCAGAGCAGGAATCAGGGGGCGGGGGCAGCTGGCCGCAGCCGCTGGCCCCCGGTGAGAATAGTAAGTGAGCCACGCTGAGCGGGCCGGACTCAGCAGAGACACACAGCCACCCGTTCAAACACTGGGGCACACTGTGCAGAGCAGGAATCAGGGGGGCGGGGGCAGCTGGCCGCAGCCGCTGGCCCCCGGTGAGAATAGTAAGTGAGCCACGCTGACCGGGCCGGACTCAGCAGAGACACACAGCCACCCGTTCAAACACTGGGGCACACTGTGCAGAGCAGGAATCAGGGGGGCGGGGGCAGCTGGCCGCAGCCGCTGGCCCCCGGTGAGAATAGTAAGTGAGCCACGCTGAGCGGGCCGGACTCAGCAGAGACACACAGCCACCCGTTCAAACACTGGGGCACACTGTGCAGAGCAGGAATCAGGGGGGCGGGGGCAGCTGGCCGCAGCCGCTGGCCCCCGGTGAGAATAGTAAGTGAGCCACGCTGAGCGGGCCGGACTCAGCAGAGACACACAGCCACCCGTTCAAACACTGGGGCACACTGTGCAGAGCAGGAATCAGGGGGGCGGGGCAGCTGGCCGCAGCCGCTGGCCCCCGGTGAGAATAGTAAGTGAGCCACGCTGAGCGGGCCGGACTCAGCAGAGACACACAGCCACCCGTTCAAACACTGGGGCCACTGTGCAGAGCAGGAATCAGGGGGGCGGGGGCAGCTGGCCGCAGCCGCTGGCCCCCGGTGAGAATAGTAAGTGAGCCACGCTGAGCGGGCCGGACTCAGCAGAGACACACAGCCACCCGTTCAAACACTGGGGCACACTGTGCAGAGCAGGAATCAGGGGGGCGGGGCAGCTGGCCGCAGCCGCTGGCCCCCGGTGAGAATAGTAAGTGAGCCACGCTGAGCGGGCCGGACTCAGCAGAGACACACAGCCACCCGTTCAAACACTGGGGCACACTGTGCAGAGCAGGAATCAGGGGGGCGGGGGCAGCTGGCCGCAGCCGCTGGCCCCCGGTGAGAATAGTAAGTGAGCCACGCTGAGCGGCCGGACTCAGCAGAGACACACAGCCACCCGTTCAAACACTGGGGCACACTGTGCAGAGCAGGAATCAGGGGGGGGGGCAGCTGGCCGCAGCCGCTGGCCCCCGGTGAGAATAGTAAGTGAGCCACGCTGAGCGGGCCGGACTCAGCAGAGACACACAGCCACCCGTTCAAACACTGGGGCACACTGTGCAGAGCAGGAATCAGGGGGGCGGGGGCAGCTGGCCGCAGCCGCTGGCCCCCGGTGAGAATAGTAAGTGAGCCACGCTGAGCGGGCCGGACTCAGCAGAGACACACAGCCACCCGTTCAAACACTGGGGCACACTGTGCAGAGCAGGAATCAGGGGGGCGGGGGCAGCTGGCCGCAGCCGCTGCTGCCCCGGTGAGAATAGTAAGTGAGCCACGCTGAGCGGGCCGGACTCAGCAGAGACACACAGCCACCCGTTCAAACACTGGGGCACACTGTGCAGAGCAGGAATCAGGGGGGCGGGGGCAGCTGGCCGCAGCCGCTGGCCCCCGGTGAGAATAGTAAGTGAGCCACGCTGAGCGGGCCGGACTCAGCAGAGACACACAGCCACCCGTTCAAACACTGGGGCACACTGTGCAGAGCAGGAATCAGGGGGGCGGGGGCAGCTGGCCGCAGCCGCTGGCCCCGGTGAGAATAGTAAGTGAGCCACGCTGAGCGGGCCGGACTCAGCAGAGACACACAGCCACCCGTTCAAACACTGGGGCACACTGTGCAGAGCAGGAATCAGGGGGCGGGGGCAGCTGGCCGCAGCCGCTGGCCCCCGGTGAGAATAGTAAGTGAGCCACGCTGAGCGGGCCGGACTCAGCAGAGACACACAGCCACCCGTTCAAACACTGGGGCACACTGTGCAGAGCAGGAATCAGGGGGGGGCGGGGCAGCTGGCCGCAGCCGCTGGCCCCCGGTGAGAATAGTAAGTGAGCCACGCTGAGCGGGCCGGACTCAGCAGAGACACACAGCCACCCGTTCAAACACTGGGGCACACTGTGCAGAGCAGGAATCAGGGGGGCGGGGGCAGCTGGCCGCAGCCGCTGGCCCCCGGTGAGAATAGTAAGTGAGCCACGCTGAGCGGGCCGGACTCAGCAGAGACACACAGCCACCCGTTCAAACACTGGGGCACACTGTGCAGAGCAGGAATCAGGGGGGCGGGGGCAGCTGGCCGCAGCCGCTGGCCCCCGGTGAGAATAGTAAGTGAGCCACGCTGAGCGGGCCGGACTCAGCAGAGACACACAGCCACCCGTTCAAACACTGGGGCACACTGTGCAGAGCAGGAATCAGGGGGGCGGGGCAGCTGGCCGCAGCCGCTGGCCCCCGGTGAGAATAGTAAGTGAGCCACGCTGAGCGGGCCGGACTCAGCAGAGACACACAGCCACCCGTTCAAACACTGGGGCACACTGTGCAGAGCAGGAATCAGGGGGGCGGGGCAGCTGGCCGCAGCCGCTGGCCCCCGGTGAGAATAGTAAGTGAGCCAGCCACGCTGAGCGGGCCGGACTCAGCAGAGACACACAGCCACCCGTTCAAACACTGGGCACACTGTGCAGAGCAGGAATCAGGGGGGGGGGGGGCAGCTGGCCGCAGCCGCTGGCCCCGGTGAGAATAGTAAGTGAGCCACGCTGAGCGGGCCGGACTCAGCAGAGACACACAGCCACCCGTTCAAACACTGGGGCACACTGTGCAGAGCAGGAATCAGGGGGGCGGGGGCAGCTGGCCGCAGCCGCTGGCCCCCGGTGAGAATAGTAAGTGAGCCACGCTGAGCGGGCCGGACTCAGCAGAGACACACACCCCGTTCAAACACTGGGGCACACTGTGCAGAGCAGGAATCAGGGGGGCGGGGGCAGCTGGCCGCAGCCGCTGGCCCCCGGTGAGAATAGTAAGTGAGCCACGCTGAGCGGCCGGACTCAGCAGAGACACACAGCCACCCGTTCAAACACTGGGGCACACTGTGCAGAGCAGGAATCAGGGGGCGGGGGCAGCTGGCCGCAGCCGCTGGCCCCCGGTGAGAATAGTAAGTGAGCCACGCTGAGCGGGCCGGACTCAGCAGAGACACACAGCCACCCGTTCAAACACTGGGGCACACTGTGCAGAGCAGGAATCAGGGGGCGGGGGCAGCTGGCCGCAGCCGCTGGCCCCCGGTGAGAATAGTAAGTGAGCCACGCTGAGCGGGCCGACTCAGCAGAGACACACAGCCACCCGTTCAAACACTGGGGCACACTGTGCAGAGCAGGAATCAGGGGGGCGGGGGCAGCTGGCCGCAGCCGCTGGCCCCCGGTGAGAATAGTAAGTGAGCCACGCTGAGCGGGCCGGACTCAGCAGAGACACACAGCCACCCGTTCAAACACTGGGGCACACTGTGCAGAGCAGGAATCAGGGGGGCGGGGGCAGCTGGCCGCAGCCGCTGGCCCCCGGTGAGAATAGTAAGTGAGCCACGCTGAGCGGGCCGGACTCAGCAGAGACACACAGCCACCCGTTCAAACACTGGGGCACACTGTGCAGAGCAGGAATCAGGGGGGCGGGGGCAGCTGGCCGCAGCCGCTGGCCCCCGGTGAGAATAGTAAGTGAGCCACGCTGAGCGGGCCGGACTCAGCAGAGACACACAGCCACCCGTTCAAACACTGGGGCACACTGTGCAGAGCAGGAATCAGGGGGGGGCGGGGGCAGCTGGCCGCAGCCGCTGGCCCCCGGTGAGAATAGTAAGTGAGCCACGCTGAGCGGCCGGACTCAGCAGAGACACACAGCCACCCGTTCAAACACTGGGGCACACTGTGCAGAGCAGGAATCAGGGGGCGGGGGCAGCTGGCCGCAGCCGCTGGCCCCCGGTGAGAATAGTAAGTGAGCCACGCTGAGCGGGCCGGACTCAGCAGAGACACACAGCCACCCGTTCAAACACTGGGGCACACTGTGCAGAGCAGGAATCAGGGGGCGGGGGCAGCTGGCCGCAGCCGCTGGCCCCCGGTGAGAATAGTAAGTGAGCCACGCTGAGCGGGCCGGACTCAGCAGAGACACACAGCCACCCGTTCAAACACTGGGGCACACTGTGCAGAGCAGGAATCAGGGGGGCGGGGGCAGCTGGCCGCAGCCGCTGGCCCCCGGTGAGAATAGTAAGTGAGCCACGCTGAGCGGGCCGGACTCAGCAGAGACACACAGCCACCCGTTCAAACACTGGGCACACTGTGCAGAGCAGGAATCAGGGGGGCGGGGGCAGCTGGCCGCAGCCGCTGGCCCCCGGTGAGAATAGTAAGTGAGCCACGCTGAGCGGGCCGGACTCAGCAGAGACACACAGCCACCCGTTCAAACACTGGGGCACACTGTGCAGAGCAGGAATCAGGGGGGCGGGGGCAGCTGGCCGCAGCCGCTGGCCCCCGGTGAGAATAGTAAGTGAGCCACGCTGAGCGGGCCGGACTCAGCAGAGACACACAGCCACCCGTTCAAACACTGGGGCACACTGTGCAGAGCAGGAATCAGGGGGGCGGGGGCAGCTGGCCGCAGCCGCTGGCCCCCGTGTGAGAATAGTAAGTGAGCCACGCTGAGCGGGCCGGACTCAGCAGAGACACACAGCCACCCGTTCAAACACTGGGGCACACTGTGCAGAGCAGGAATCAGGGGGGCGGGGCAGCTGGCCGCAGCCGCTGGCCCCCGGTGAGAATAGTAAGTGAGCCACGCTGAGCGGGCCGGACTCAGCAGAGACACACAGCCACCCGTTCAAACACTGGGGCACACTGTGCAGAGCAGGAATCAGGGGGGCGGGGGCAGCTGGCCGCAGCCGCTGGCCCCCGGTGAGAATAGTAAGTGAGCCACGCTGAGCGGGCCGGACTCAGCAGAGACACACAGCCACCCGTTCAAACACTGGGGCACACTGTGCAGAGCAGGAATCAGGGGGGCGGGGGCAGCTGGCCGCAGCCGCTGGCCCCCGGTGAGAATAGTAAGTGAGCCACGCTGAGCGGGCCGGACTCAGCAGAGACACACAGCCACCCGTTCAAACACTGGGGCACACTGTGCAGAGCAGGAATCAGGGGGGCGGGGCAGCTGGCCGCAGCCGCTGGCCCCCGGTGAGAATAGTAAGTGAGCCACGCTGAGCGGGCCGGACTCAGCAGAGACACACAGCCACCCCGTTCAAACACTGGGGCACACTGTGCAGAGCAGGAATCAGGGGGCGGGGGCAGCTGGCCGCAGCCGCTGGCCCCCGGTGAGAATAGTAAGTGAGCCACGCTGAGCGGGCCGGACTCAGCAGAGACACACAGCCACCCGTTCAAACACTGGGGCACACTGTGCAGAGCAGGAATCAGGGGGGCGGGGGCAGCTGGCCGCAGCCGCTGGCCCCCGGTGAGAATAGTAAGTGAGCCACGCTGAGCGGGCCGGACTCAGCAGAGACACACAGCCACCCGTTCAAACACTGGGGCACACTGTGCAGAGCAGGAATCAGGGGGGCGGGGCAGCTGGCCGCAGCCGCTGGCCCCCGGTGAGAATAGTAAGTGAGCCACGCTGAGCGGGCCGGACTCAGCAGAGACACACAGCCACCCGTTCAAACACTGGGGCACACTGTGCAGAGCAGGAATCAGGGGGGCGGGGCAGCTGGCCGCAGCCGCTGGCCCCCGGTGAGAATAGTAAGTGAGCCACGCTGAGCGGGCCGGACTCAGCAGAGACACACAGCCACCCGTTCAAACACTGGGGCACACTGTGCAGAGCAGGAATCAGGGGGGCGGGGGCAGCTGGCCGCAGCCGCTGGCCCCCGGTGAGAATAGTAAGTGAGCCACGCTGAGCGGGCCGGACTCAGCAGAGACACACAGCCACCCGTTCAAACACTGGGGCACACTGTGCAGAGCAGGAATCAGGGGGGCGGGGCAGCTGGCCGCAGCCGCTGGCCCCCGGTGAGAATAGTAAGTGAGCCACGCTGAGCGGGCCGGACTCAGCAGAGACACACAGCCACCCGTTCAAACACTGGGGCACACTGTGCAGAGCAGGAATCAGGGGGGCGGGGGCAGCTGGCCGCAGCCGCTGGCCCCCGGTGAGAATAGTAAGTGAGCCACGCTGAGCGGGCCGGACTCAGCAGAGACACACAGCCACCCGTTCAAACACTGGGGCACACTGTGCAGAGCAGGAATCAGGGGGGCGGGGGCAGCTGGCCGCAGCCGCTGGCCCCCGGTGAGAATAGTAAGTGAGCCACGCTGAGCGGCCGGACTCAGCAGAGACACACAGCCACCCGTTCAAACACTGGGGCACACTGTGCAGAGCAGGAATCAGGGGGGCGGGGGCAGCTGGCCGCAGCCGCTGGCCCCCGGTGAGAATAGTAAGTGAGCCACGCTGAGCGGGCCGGACTCAGCAGAGACACACAGCCACCCGTTCAAACACTGGGGCACACTGTGCAGAGCAGGAATCAGGGGGGCGGGGGCAGCTGGCCGCAGCCGCTGGCCCCCGGTGAGAATAGTAAGTGAGCCACGCTGAGCGGGCCGGACTCAGCAGAGACACACAGCCACCCGTTCAAACACTGGGGCACACTGTGCAGAGCAGGAATCAGGGGGGCGGGGGCAGCTGGCCGCAGCCGCTGGCCCCCGGTGAGAATAGTAAGTGAGCCACGCTGAGCGGGCCGGACTCAGCAGAGACACACAGCCACCCGTTCAAACACTGGGGCACACTGTGCAGAGCAGGAATCAGGGGGGCGGGGGCAGCTGGCCGCAGCCGCTGGCCCCCGGTGAGAATAGTAAGTGAGCCACGCTGAGCGGGCCGGACTCAGCAGAGACACACAGCCACCCGTTCAAACACTGGGGCACACTGTGCAGAGCAGGAATCAGGGGGCGGGGGCAGCTGGCCGCAGCCGCTGGCCCCCGGTGAGAATAGTAAGTGAGCCACGCTGAGCGGGCCGGACTCAGCAGAGACACACAGCCACCCGTTCAAACACTGGGGCACACTGTGCAGAGCAGGAATCAGGGGGCGGGGCAGCTGGCCGCAGCCGCTGGCCCCCGGTGAGAATAGTAAGTGAGCCACGCTGAGCGGGCCGGACTCAGCAGAGACACACAGCCACCCGTTCAAACACTGGGGCACACTGTGCAGAGCAGGAATCAGGGGGGCGGGGGCAGCTGGCCGCAGCCGCTGGCCCCCGGTGAGAATAGTAAGTGAGCCACGCTGAGCGGGCCGGACTCAGCAGAGACACACAGCCACCCGTTCAAACACTGGGGCACACTGTGCAGAGCAGGAATCAGGGGGGCGGGGCAGCTGGCCGCAGCCGCTGGCCCCCGGTGAGAATAGTAAGTGAGCCACGCTGAGCGGGCCGGACTCAGCAGAGACACACAGCCACCCGTTCAAACACTGGGGCACACTGTGCAGAGCAGGAATCAGGGGGGCGGGGCAGCTGGCCGCAGCCGCTGGCCCCCGGTGAGAATAGTAAGTGAGCCACGCTGACGGGCCGGACTCAGCAGAGACACACAGCCACCCGTTCAAACACTGGGGCACACTGTGCAGAGCAGGAATCAGGGGGGCGGGGGCAGCTGGCCGCAGCCGCTGGCCCCCGGTGAGAATAGTAAGTGAGCCACGCTGAGCGGGCCGGACTCAGCAGAGACACACAGCCACCCGTTCAAACACTGGGGCACACTGTGCAGAGCAGGAATCAGGGGGGCGGGGGCAGCTGGCCGCAGCCGCTGGCCCCCGGTGAATAGTAAGTGAGCCACGCTGAGCGGGCCGGACTCAGCAGAGACACACAGCCACCCGTTCAAACACTGGGCACACTGTGCAGAGCAGGAATCAGGGGGGCGGGGCAGCTGGCCGCAGCCGCTGGCCCCCGGTGAGAATAGTAAGTGAGCCACGCTGAGCGGGCCGGACTCAGCAGAGACACACAGCCACCCGTTCAAACACTGGGGCACACTGTGCAGAGCAGGAATCAGGGGGCGGGGGCAGCTGGCCGCAGCCGCTGGCCCCCGGTGAGAATAGTAAGTGAGCCACGCTGAGCGGGCCGGACTCAGCAGAGACACACAGCCACCCGTTCAAACACTGGGGCACACTGTGCAGAGCAGGAATCAGGGGGCGGGGCAGCTGGCCGCAGCCGCTGGCCCCCGGTGAGAATAGTAAGTGAGCCACGCTGAGCGGGCCGGACTCAGCAGAGACACACAGCCACCCGTTCAAACACTGGGGCACACTGTGCAGAGCAGGAATCAGGGGGGCGGGGCAGCTGGCCGCAGCCGCTGGCCCCCGGTGAAATAGTAAGTGAGCCACGCTGAGCGGGCCGGACTCAGCAGAGACACACAGCCACCCGTTCAAACACTGGGGCACACTGTGCAGAGCAGGAATCAGGGGGCGGGGGCAGCTGGCCGCAGCCGCTGGCCCCCGGTGAGAATAGTAAGTGAGCCACGCTGAGCGGGCCGGACTCAGCAGAGACACACAGCCACCCGTTCAAACACTGGGGCACACTGTGCAGAGCAGGAATCAGGGGGCGGGGGCAGCTGGCCGCAGCCGCTGGCCCCCGTGAGAATAGTAAGTGAGCCACGCTGAGCGGGCCGGACTCAGCAGAGACACACAGCCACCCGTTCAAACACTGGGGCACACTGTGCAGAGCAGGAATCAGGGGGGCGGGGGCAGCTGGCCGCAGCCGCTGGCCCCCGGTGAGAATAGTAAGTGAGCCACGCTGAGCGGGCCGGACTCAGCAGAGACACACAGCCACCCGTTCAAACACTGGGGCACACTGTGCAGAGCAGGAATCAGGGGGGCGGGGGCAGCTGGCCGCAGCCGCTGGCCCCCGGTGAGAATAGTAAGTGAGCCACGCTGAGCGGCCGGACTCAGCAGAGACACACAGCCACCCGTTCAAACACTGGGGCACACTGTGCAGAGCAGGAATCAGGGGGCGGGGGCAGCTGGCCGCAGCCGCTGGCCCCCGGTGAGAATAGTAAGTGAGCCACGCTGAGCGGGCCGGACTCAGCAGAGACACACAGCCACCCGTTCAAACACTGGGCACACTGTGCAGAGCAGGAATCAGGGGGGCGGGGGCAGCTGGCCGCAGCCGCTGGCCCCCGGTGAGAATAGTAAGTGAGCCACGCTGAGCGGCCGGACTCAGCAGAGACACACAGCCACCCGTTCAAACACTGGGGCACACTGTGCAGAGCAGGAATCAGGGGGGCGGGGGCAGCTGGCCGCAGCCGCTGGCCCCCGGTGAGAATAGTAAGTGAGCCACGCTGAGCGGGCCGGACTCAGCAGAGACACACAGCCACCCGTTCAAACACTGGGGCACACTGTGCAGAGCAGGAATCAGGGGGGCGGGGCAGCTGGCCGCAGCCGCTGGCCCCCGGTGAGAATAGTAAGTGAGCCACGCTGAGCGGGCCGGACTCAGCAGAGACACACAGCCACCCGTTCAAACACTGGGGCACACTGTGCAGAGCAGGAATCAGGGGGGCGGGGGCAGCTGGCCGCAGCCGCTGGCCCCCGTGAGAATAGTAAGTGAGCCACGCTGAGCGGGCCGGACTCAGCAGAGACACACAGCCACCCGTTCAAACACTGGGGCACACTGTGCAGAGCAGGAATCAGGGGGGCGGGGGCAGCTGGCCGCAGCCGCTGGCCCCCGGTGAGAATAGTAAGTGAGCCACGCTGAGCGGGCCGGACTCAGCAGAGACACACAGCCACCCGTTCAAACACTGGGGCACACTGTGCAGAGCAGGAATCAGGGGGGCGGGGCAGCTGGCCGCAGCCGCTGGCCCCCGGTGAGAATAGTAAGTGAGCCACGCTGAGCGGGCCGGACTCAGCAGAGACACACAGCCACCCGTTCAAACACTGGGGCACACTGTGCAGAGCAGGAATCAGGGGGCGGGGGCAGCTGGCCGCAGCCGCTGGCCCCCGGTGAGAATAGTAAGTGAGCCACGCTGAGCGGGCCGGACTCAGCAGAGACACACAGCCACCCGTTCAAACACTGGGGCACACTGTGCAGAGCAGGAATCAGGGGGGCGGGGGCAGCTGGCCGCAGCCGCTGGCCCCCGGTGAGAATAGTAAGTGAGCCACGCTGAGCGGGCCGGACTCAGCAGAGACACACAGCCACCCGTTCAAACACTGGGGCACACTGTGCAGAGCAGGAATCAGGGGGGCGGGGCAGCTGGCCGCAGCCGCTGGCCCCCGGTGAGAATAGTAAGTGAGCCACGCTGAGCGGGCCGACTCAGCAGAGACACACAGCCACCCGTTCAAACACTGGGGCACACTGTGCAGAGCAGGAATCAGGGGGGCGGGGGCAGCTGGCCGCAGCCGCTGGCCCCCGGTGAGAATAGTAAGTGAGCCACGCTGAGCGGGCCGGACTCAGCAGAGACACACAGCCACCCGTTCAAACACTGGGGCACACTGTGCAGAGCAGGAATCAGGGGGGCGGGGGCAGCTGGCCGCAGCCGCTGGCCCCCGGTGAGAATAGTAAGTGAGCCACGCTGAGCGGGCCGGACTCAGCAGAGACACACAGCCACCCGTTCAAACACTGGGGCACACTGTGCAGAGCAGGAATCAGGGGGGCGGGGCAGCTGGCCGCAGCCGCTGGCCCCCGGTGAGAATAGTAAGTGAGCCACGCTGAGCGGGCCGGACTCAGCAGAGACACACAGCCACCCGTTCAAACACTGGGGCACACTGTGCAGAGCAGGAATCAGGGGGGGGGCAGCTGGCCGCAGCCGCTGGCCCCCGGTGAGAATAGTAAGTGAGCCACGCTGAGCGGGCCGGACTCAGCAGAGACACACAGCCACCCGTTCAAACACTGGGGCACACTGTGCAGAGCAGGAATCAGGGGGGCGGGGGCAGCTGGCCGCAGCCGCTGGCCCCCGGTGAGAATAGTAAGTGAGCCACGCTGAGCGGGCCGGACTCAGCAGAGACACACAGCCACCCGTTCAAACACTGGGGCACACTGTGCAGAGCAGGAATCAGGGGGGCGGGGGCAGCTGGCCGCAGCCGCTGGCCCCCGGTGAGAATAGTAAGTGAGCCACGCTGAGCGGGCCGGACTCAGCAGAGACACACAGCCACCCGTTCAAACACTGGGGCACACTGTGCAGAGCAGGAATCAGGGGGGCGGGGGCAGCTGGCCGCAGCCGCTGGCCCCCGGTGAGAATAGTAAGTGAGCCACGCTGAGCGGGCCGGACTCAGCAGAGACACACAGCCACCCGTTCAAACACTGGGGCACACTGTGCAGAGCAGGAATCAGGGGGGCGGGGGCAGCTGGCCGCAGCCGCTGGCCCCGGTGAGAATAGTAAGTGAGCCACGCTGAGCGGGCCGGACTCAGCAGAGACACACAGCCACCCGTTCAAACACTGGGGCACACTGTGCAGAGCAGGAATCAGGGGGGCGGGGGCAGCTGGCCGCAGCCGCTGGCCCCCGGTGAGAATAGTAAGTGAGCCACGCTGAGCGGGCCGGACTCAGCAGAGACACACAGCCACCCGTTCAAACACTGGGGCACACTGTGCAGAGCAGGAATCAGGGGGCGGGGGCAGCTGGCCGCAGCCGCTGGCCCCCGGTGAGAATAGTAAGTGAGCCACGCTGAGCGGGCGGACTCAGCAGAGACACACAGCCACCCGTTCAAACACTGGGGCACACTGTGCAGAGCAGGAATCAGGGGGGCGGGGGCAGCTGGCCGCAGCCGCTGGCCCCCGGTGAGAATAGTAAGTGAGCCACGCTGAGCGGGCCGGACTCAGCAGAGACACACAGCCACCCGTTCAAACACTGGGGCACACTGTGCAGAGCAGGAATCAGGGGGGCGGGGGCAGCTGGCCGCAGCCGCTGGCCCCGGTGAGAATAGTAAGTGAGCCACGCTGAGCGGGCCGGACTCAGCAGAGACACACAGCCACCCGTTCAAACACTGGGGCACACTGTGCAGAGCAGGAATCAGGGGGGCGGGGGCAGCTGGCCGCAGCCGCTGGCCCCGGTGAGAATAGTAAGTGAGCCACGCTGAGCGGCCGGACTCAGCAGAGACACACAGCCACCCGTTCAAACACTGGGGCACACTGTGCAGAGCAGGAATCAGGGGGGCGGGGCAGCTGGCCGCAGCCGCTGGCCCCCGTGAGAATAGTAAGTGAGCCACGCTGAGCGGGCCGGACTCAGCAGAGACACACAGCCACCCGTTCAAACACTGGGGCACACTGTGCAGAGCAGGAATCAGGGGGGCGGGGGCAGCTGGCCGCAGCCGCTGGCCCCCGGTGAGAATAGTAAGTGAGCCACGCTGAGCGGGCCGGACTCAGCAGAGACACACAGCCACCCGTTCAAACACTGGGGCACACTGTGCAGAGCAGGAATCAGGGGGGCGGGGCAGCTGGCCGCAGCCGCTGGCCCCCGTGAGAATAGTAAGTGAGCCACGCTGAGCGGGCCGGACTCAGCAGAGACACACAGCCACCCGTTCAAACACTGGGGCACACTGTGCAGAGCAGGAATCAGGGGGGCGGGGCAGCTGGCCGCAGCCGCTGGCCCCCGGTGAGAATAGTAAGTGAGCCACGCTGAGCGGGCCGGACTCAGCAGAGACACACAGCCACCCGTTCAAACACTGGGGCACACTGTGCAGAGCAGGAATCAGGGGGGCGGGGGCAGCTGGCCGCAGCCGCTGGCCCCCGGTGAGAATAGTAAGTGAGCCACGCTGAGCGGGCCGGACTCAGCAGAGACACACAGCCACCCGTTCAAACACTGGGGCACACTGTGCAGAGCAGGAATCAGGGGGGCGGGGGCAGCTGGCCGCAGCCGCTGGCCCCCGGTGAGAATAGTAAGTGAGCCACGCTGAGCGGGCCGGACTCAGCAGAGACACACAGCCACCCGTTCAAACACTGGGGCACACTGTGCAGAGCAGGAATCAGGGGGGCGGGGGCAGCTGGCCGCAGCCGCTGGCCCCCGGTGAGAATAGTAAGTGAGCCACGCTGAGCGGGCCGGACTCAGCAGAGACACACAGCCACCCGTTCAAACACTGGGGCACACTGTGCAGAGCAGGAATCAGGGGGCGGGGGCAGCTGGCCGCAGCCGCTGGCCCCCGGTGAGAATAGTAAGTGAGCCACGCTGAGCGGGCCGACTCAGCAGAGACACACAGCCACCCGTTCAAACACTGGGGCACACTGTGCAGAGCAGGAATCAGGGGGCGGGGGCAGCTGGCCGCAGCCGCTGGCCCCCGGTGAGAATAGTAAGTGAGCCACGCTGAGCGGGCCGGACTCAGCAGAGACACACAGCCACCCGTTCAAACACTGGGGCACACTGTGCAGAGCAGGAATCAGGGGCGGGGGCAGCTGGCCGCAGCCGCTGGCCCCCGGTGAGAATAGTAAGTGAGCCACGCTGAGCGGGCCGGACTCAGCAGAGACACACAGCCACCCGTTCAAACACTGGGGCACACTGTGCAGAGCAGGAATCAGGGGGGCGGGGCAGCTGGCCGCAGCCGCTGGCCCCCGGTGAGAATAGTAAGTGAGCCACGCTGAGCGGGCCGGACTCAGCAGAGACACACAGCCACCCGTTCAAACACTGGGGCACACTGTGCAGAGCAGGAATCAGGGGGGCGGGGGCAGCTGGCCGCAGCCGCTGGCCCCGGTGAGAATAGTAAGTGAGCCACGCTGAGCGGGCCGGACTCAGCAGAGACACACAGCCACCCGTTCAAACACTGGGGCACACTGTGCAGAGCAGGAATCAGGGGGGCGGGGGCAGCTGGCCGCAGCCGCTGGCCCCCGGTGAGAATAGTAAGTGAGCCACGCTGAGCGGGCCGGACTCAGCAGAGACACACAGCCACCCGTTCAAACACTGGGGCACACTGTGCAGAGCAGGAATCAGGGGGGCGGGGGCAGCTGGCCGCAGCCGCTGGCCCCCGGTGAGAATAGTAAGTGAGCCACGCTGAGCGGGCCGGACTCAGCAGAGACACACAGCCACCCGTTCAAACACTGGGGCACACTGTGCAGAGCAGGAATCAGGGGGCGGGGGCAGCTGGCCGCAGCCGCTGGCCCCCGGTGAGAATAGTAAGTGAGCCACGCTGAGCGGGCCGGACTCAGCAGAGACACACAGCCACCCGTTCAAACACTGGGGCACACTGTGCAGAGCAGGAATCAGGGGGGCGGGGGCAGCTGGCCGCAGCCGCTGGCCCCCGTGAGAATAGTAAGTGAGCCACGCTGAGCGGGCCGGACTCAGCAGAGACACACAGCCACCCGTTCAAACACTGGGGCACACTGTGCAGAGCAGGAATCAGGGGGGCGGGGGCAGCTGGCCGCAGCCGCTGGCCCCCGGTGAGAATAGTAAGTGAGCCACGCTGAGCGGGCCGGACTCAGCAGAGACACACAGCCACCCGTTCAAACACTGGGGCACACTGTGCAGAGCAGGAATCAGGGGGGCGGGGGCAGCTGGCCGCAGCCGCTGCCCCCGGTGAGAATAGTAAGTGAGCCACGCTGAGCGGGCCGGACTCAGCAGAGACACACAGCCACCCGTTCAAACACTGGGGCACACTGTGCAGAGCAGGAATCAGGGGGGCGGGGGCAGCTGGCCGCAGCCGCTGGCCCCCGGTGAGAATAGTAAGTGAGCCACGCTGAGCGGGCCGGACTCAGCAGAGACACACAGCCACCCGTTCAAACACTGGGGCACACTGTGCAGAGCAGGAATCAGGGGGGCGGGGGCAGCTGGCCGCAGCCGCTGGCCCCCGGTGAGAATAGTAAGTGAGCCACGCTGAGCGGGCCGGACTCAGCAGAGACACACAGCCACCCGTTCAAACACTGGGGCACACTGTGCAGAGCAGGAATCAGGGGGGCGGGGGCAGCTGGCCGCAGCCGCTGGCCCCCGGTGAGAATAGTAAGTGAGCCACGCTGAGCGGGCCGGACTCAGCAGAGACACACAGCCACCCGTTCAAACACTGGGGCACACTGTGCAGAGCAGGAATCAGGGGGGCGGGGGCAGCTGGCCGCAGCCGCTGGCCCCCGGTGAGAATAGTAAGTGAGCCACGCTGAGCGGGCCGGACTCAGCAGAGACACACAGCCACCCGTTCAAACACTGGGGCACACTGTGCAGAGCAGGAATCAGGGGGGCGGGGCAGCTGGCCGCAGCCGCTGGCCCCGGTGAGAATAGTAAGTGAGCCACGCTGAGCGGGCCGACTCAGCAGAGACACACAGCCACCCGTTCAAACACTGGGGCACACTGTGCAGAGCAGGAATCAGGGGGCGGGGGCAGCTGGCCGCAGCCGCTGGCCCCCGGTGAGAATAGTAAGTGAGCCACGCTGAGCGGGCCGGACTCAGCAGAGACACACAGCCACCCGTTCAAACACTGGGGCACACTGTGCAGAGCAGGAATCAGGGGGGCGGGGGCAGCTGGCCGCAGCCGCTGGCCCCGGTGAGAATAGTAAGTGAGCCACGCTGAGCGGGCCGGACTCAGCAGAGACACACAGCCACCCGTTCAAACACTGGGGCACACTGTGCAGAGCAGGAATCAGGGGGGCGGGGGCAGCTGGCCGCAGCCGCTGGCCCCCGGTGAGAATAGTAAGTGAGCCACGCTGAGCGGGCCGGACTCAGCAGAGACACACAGCCACCCGTTCAAACACTGGGGCACACTGTGCAGAGCAGGAATCAGGGGGCGGGGGCAGCTGGCCGCAGCCGCTGGCCCCCGGTGAGAATAGTAAGTGAGCCACGCTGAGCGGGCCGGACTCAGCAGAGACACACAGCCACCCGTTCAAACACTGGGGCACACTGTGCAGAGCAGGAATCAGGGGGGCGGGGGCAGCTGGCCGCAGCCGCTGGCCCCCGGTGAGAATAGTAAGTGAGCCACGCTGAGCGGGCCGGACTCAGCAGAGACACACAGCCACCCGTTCAAACACTGGGGCACACTGTGCAGAGCAGGAATCAGGGGGGCGGGGGCAGCTGGCCGCAGCCGCTGGCCCCCGGTGAGAATAGTAAGTGAGCCACGCTGAGCGGGCCGGACTCAGCAGAGACACACAGCCACCCGTTCAAACACTGGGCACACTGTGCAGAGCAGGAATCAGGGGGCGGGGGCAGCTGGCCGCAGCCGCTGGCCCCGGTGAGAATAGTAAGTGAGCCACGCTGAGCGGGCCGGACTCAGCAGAGACACACAGCCACCCGTTCAAACACTGGGGCACACTGTGCAGAGCAGGAATCAGGGGGGCGGGGGCAGCTGGCCGCAGCCGCTGGCCCCGGTGAGAATAGTAAGTGAGCCACGCTGAGCGGGCCGGACTCAGCAGAGACACACAGCCACCCGTTCAAACACTGGGGCACACTGTGCAGAGCAGGAATCAGGGGGGCGGGGGCAGCTGGCCGCAGCCGCTGGCCCCCGGTGAGAATAGTAAGTGAGCCACGCTGAGCGGGCCGGACTCAGCAGAGACACACAGCCACCCGTTCAAACACTGGGGCACACTGTGCAGAGCAGGAATCAGGGGGGCGGGGGCAGCTGGCCGCAGCCGCTGGCCCCCGGTGAGAATAGTAAGTGAGCCACGCTGAGCGGGCCGGACTCAGCAGAGACACACAGCCAGGCTAACCCAGAACCTCGGACAGGGGGACCCTCAGCCGCGCATGCTCAGTCACACACACCCCATATTAGTCAGCTGCGCAGCTGACCGCTGTGATAGCTACGGGGAGCCGGACCGGACCGCGGAGACTACAGCCAGGCTAACCCATAACCTCAGATACTTTGTGCTATCTTCTTTAAATTTGAATCAGGTGTTCACTGACAGTGTGCTTACAGGCCTATACTGTCATTTACTTATATGGATAAAGCCACACAGACCATTTTTTGTTTTTTTTAATTATTTTTTTTTAGGCGGACAGAAAATCTGAATTTTTTGCTCACTTACTGGCCCACTGCTCTGTTCCAGTAATATCTGAAGTGTTTTTGACACTTTCACAAGAAACTCTATAGTGTCCCCTTTCTGGCAAGCCCTCATTCATGCATGTAGTCAAATTGGTTGAGAAACTACAGCCATTATAATATGAGGATGGAATTTTAAGCTTTTTTGCTTCAAAATAGGGTGGGAGTGGAAGAGGTTAACACACACGGGATTCTTCAATGGATAGATTTCTCTTGCTGACAACTTAAAGGAGAGATATTTTTCCCCTTTAACAAATTAAAATAGTTCCCAGGTGTCTTAAAGACATGTCTGTGACATGCTTCGGTCAAAATACCCCAAGGATCAAACATCACAGCTCTCTTTTTATCCGCTCAAAACAGCCCTGTTCAGAATGGCTGGTTTCAGTGCCTGTCCCTTTAAATGCAAATGAGCCCTGCTCGCCCTGACCCCTCTACCGGTACTCACAGGTAGGGGTGGTATTATGAAAATTTGAAAACTAATGACGTCATTGTCAGACACCCGAGGGAACAGCTCGAAAAACGACATGGATTTCAACCTGTGGAGCAAATTACAGATTTCTTTTGTCCATTCTCACGTTCTGGGGGCCAGAAGGCAAGACTAACACCCAAAAATATGTTAAGAGCCTTCAAAAAGTGATATTTTCATAATTTGTCCCTTTTAAAAGAAAAAAAAGCTCAAACTTTTTTTTCTTTCAGGTGAACTAAAAAAAACTACAGTTTATTCAACCCGAACTCTGTGAGACTATTTGCTCTCTGTCTGTCTAAACAGTGAAATTAATTTCCTCAGAAAATAAAAATCATAATTGTCACAGTGTCCCACTGCATACAGACAACTCATCCACCAGACTATGACTCAGCCTTAAATCAATCATTTTATATGAAGACTGCAAATAAATTCAGATATTGTTTGATGTGACACTGGAGAGCAGGTTGTGTTATATTCTAATATTTCTATATCAGTGGATAAAGATATTGCCTGAATATGGAGAATGTACAATAACTTGGAGAAGCCAGGTCACAGAGATTATATTTGGAGAGCAGAGCATAGTTTGCACTTCATTCAGTCATTTGTCATAGACTAACCTAGTGGTCACATCCAAGCTCTATTTTTTATCTTGAGGAATAAAATCATTGTCATAATTTAGTGTCTGTCACATTGGACGATAACTACCACTTATGTGTCCTCTGGGAACCCACGTCAGGATTCACACAAATCTAATTTTCACAGCTTCTTTTAACAGCATACATTATTGCATATAATCTTGTACAAACCACAGCGTGTCTCATGAGAAGGAGAGGGTAGCTATAGCTGCATTGGGAAAACCGCAGTAAACAGAATGGCTAATTACCACAGCTACAGCCTATGGTTGAAGGCGTCTGGGGGTATGTCAGTTCAGCTCACATACAGGACCCTCCGAGGGGCTCTTATCAGTAGCAGGAAATCACAAATGTTTAATTGTGTTTTGTTCCAGTTGGATTCATTGGAAAACAGAGGGTAAAAGCTGAATGTTAAAGCACAACAACATAACCGCAGAGCCTCAGAAATACAACAGTATGATGATATCTCTTAAATGACTGTGGGGATAAGGGCGACGAGTAAACACTTGCTGTGATGTATTTTTCCTGCTATATAATAAGTACATCCACTTCTGCTGATCAGTGCTAATCTGAAGCCACAGAGGAAGTGAGGAGAATCCAGTCAGAGCCTGCAGGACTGTCGGTCAGTGAAGCGTAGCCGCTCTGAAGCCTCTGAAGACAGGGACCAAACTTTGAAAAACCTTTCCGAAGGCCCTGGTGGTTCAGCTTTGGTTCCCCATGTATGACAAGTTACTGAAATGTACTAATGCATAGCACACCTTTTGGGGCAGAGCCTTTCTATTTTATGATCACATGTTTTATTTAATCAAAATTCTCCAGTGGTTTTAATCAGAAATAATTCATGTGACTGAATGTTCACATCCAGTGGTAAATGTGAATGTACAAAATCAACCAGGGCTGATCCAATAGTCTTTGAACCACAGCCTGTAATAACAGCTAAATACAGTGCTTTACCTAGTACCTGATAAACTTCTTGTTTTTCTTTTGTTTTTTGTTGTTATTTATCATTCTATCGTGATGTTTTTGATTTTTTTTATTTGCACTCTTGTGTATGCAAATGCACATTGATAATGTCAATAAAAACCTTGAATCCCTTGACCCCCTTTTTGCAAATCTCTCCTTTCTTCCGCAAATCAGATGATTCTGACAAATAAATTCTTTACGATTCTTCAATTTTACTCTTAACAAGGTAAGTGTCAGATGACGGTCTGTGGTCATGTACCTCACCCAGCAGTCAGTGCTCTTAACCAGTTTAGCCTGCTCAGGATCATGGTTCCTTGAGATACCTCCAGCATGCGTCAGGTAAGAAGAGATGAGATTCCCTGGTCAGATCCAAAGCAAAGCCATATCACACAAAAAAAGTGATTTACTGACATAAAGAAGCGGAGGAGGTGAGGAGTCTAAAAGTAAAGAGTCCCAGTTCATCCTGGTGGGGTTCAAATCAAGAAGCTTCTTTCTCTGAAATGCAGTTGTTAGTAATAGCAATTCTTACCATCACAATTGAAATGTGGCTGGCATTTACGTCTGACTCATCCACTGCTGCCCATCAGGTCAATGAAAAACGATTCAGCCAAAGGCAGAGACAGAGTTTCTGGCTCTGACCTTTGACCTTGTACTGCAGTTACCGTTTCTTTTGTTTGTGTACTTTACATATATGATGGTATATTATCCACAGTGGTACAGAGCTCTATAATACCCTGCCCCATTGTCCTCAAGTGACACATACATTGTGTTTGTACACCAGTGCTGACCACCTGCTCATGTGGAGGTGTGAATCTTCTTTTTTTAATCCATATCTCAGCTGTTTCAGAACTTCAATTTATATCTTTTCCGCTTCCCTTTATCTGCATGTCCTCTATAATTGCTGCCGACCCCTGAGGAGAATCAAAACTTTCCCTTTTAGCCAGGGATGCATGATTAAATGTCAAGTTTTGTATAGGTAGGTCTGCAGTCTGTTATTTGAGTGACTGGCAGAACCACTTTTAGTGAGCAAATATCAAGCTTCACTTTCATATGGCCTCTACAAAGTTATAATTAGGGCCAGGTAGTGTAAGCTGCCAGGAACTCATTGTTATTGCCAGTATTCTTCTTCTGCTTCTTCCTAGGAAATCCTACTTCCCATACATGAAAAATCACCAACCTTTGCACAAAGGTCCAGTCCCATGCCAGATTTACTCAACTCCAAGCCCATGTCAGTATTCCTCATGGGGTCAATGTAAGAATGGTGTTTTTTAACATCAGATTTTCTCTTATGGAGTGTCATTAAAAGCAAATCACCAACATTTTCATGCTGTCAAGATACAATTTATGTTTCATCAGATTTTTGTCTTGATAACAGAATTTTGACAGTTTGACAATTTTTGAAATTTGCCTTGACAACTGCTGCCTGGCTGGTGACTGCCTGAGTCCATTTGTGAAGCCACACAACAGTTCTTACTTGCAGCCAATTAACTCAGTGAGTTAGAGGGTGGTTGTTGGTATCAGAGGGGCTGAGTTCAAGCCTCAAGGCAGAATGGGTATTGAAATGCTGATCTTCTTGTTGTTTCCCTATTTTGTCTCTTGTTACTCAAAATTGCCTTAATTTGTCCAAAATTTTACTACCATCTCCTGGACAGATGGGAAAACAGCAACGTGTCCTTCCTTCTCTAATTTACTGTGACTTTCTTTCTTTTCTTTTCTTTTTTAAATCAATCCAAATAACTGTGGTGGAGATCTTCCTGGTTTGTAAACTAAACATATGAAAACCCCAATCTCTCTAAAAGCTTGAACATTTATTGAAGAAAGAGACAGAAATTTATCCAATGCCAAGGTCCTTCAGAACTTATTTTTACTCCACCAACAAAGCTTTTATATTTGAATGATACAAATTCACAGGTGTGTAGTTTGGCTGTCAACACATTCAGCAAAGCTCTCTGCCATCACAAATCTGTATTTAGTACTTGCAGCTCCCAAGTTTGTGTTTGTATTCACCTTGTTGAGTGAAAATATTTTACATTCATAAATCATACATATGTTTTGGATATATATATATATGGAGTGACATCATGCACGGATTCATGTTGTTTATCAGCTAGTTTGTGTGTGTGAAGTGTTGGCATCAATGCAGACTCTGAGCTTTGGTGACTTAAATCATTTGTGTTTCATGCATTTGGTGTTTTTACTTCTTTCTCTGTGATATTTCTTGAAATTTCAATTTGACTTTTGTTTTTTTGAGGTTTGTCTACAAAAGATTCCTGGAAAAAAATACTGCCAACAAAGAGATTTAACACTACATTATTGGCCAAGGTTACTGTCCATGACTCCATGACAAGCAAAAGAACCTTAAATTTTATACAACTTTGAGTGAAACACAAAGGGCAGATGAGCTTGTCTTCACAATCACAATTCACAATGTCCTCATTTTTAGACTTAGGTTTTAGACCATGGTGTAAAAACTTAACTGGGAACCATTGAGTCTCTATTTGAAAAGAGCCTTTAGATTCTTCTTCTTTAGATTTCACACTAAGTGAATAGAACTGACTTGACAGCTGTTACATGTCATGTTATACTATAAACTACTGACAGCATTTCTTCCAAATTCAAAATAAATATTGTCATAGCAGTGTCTTCAGACCCAGAATAATGCAACAAAGAAGTTCATATTCATTATTAAACAACACATTAATTTTTTAATGTAGGAAGAGTTCAGAAATCAACATCAGTGGACTAACCAGAAATTTTAATCACAGCAGTGGTTTTTATACTCTGCCTCGGTAAATATGATTTGGTTCAGCTGATCACCAATGATCATCAATAGAGACTGGAATGGAACGGCTGTCATACACGTAGAGATGCTGACTGAAGTGGACTCTTGTTTTTACCCACAGAAATGTATGACATTTATGATTTGACAGTGTGTGAGGGAAACGGTGTTGATATGCAACACTTCTTCTGCACAGTTCAGGCAGACTTGTGCTGACCTTCACTCACAGTCAAAAGCCGTCAATGCTAACGAGATGTTTTCATGTTGTGTATGTATTTGGATTAACGTGGTGGTTATTCTTCCCTGATTGAAAGAGATGAGACAATTCACTGTAGTCAAGGAGCACAAGCAGCAAGAGCCAAGAAAAGAAATATAATCCTGAAATAGACTCGTGCTGGTTTCTCAGGTGTCTATAGATGAGTCAGACTCTCAGCGCACGTGTCCACAAGAGGTACATCATCTAACCACCTAATGTTCTCAGAACTATACCTCGCACTGATTTGTACAACTGTTTATGAACCACACTGCCATCTAATGGTTTAAATGCTGACATGCAAGTAGGATACAAAGCTATAACAATTTGGATCAATTACATAACTTTTAACAAATTTTCCATTACCATTAACTGAAATAAAAGACCACGACACAAAATATAGAGCTTTAAAATTTTATAAGACTTATAAAAAAAGAAAAACATAACACAATAACCAAGGCATGTCATACATTGTGTTTTTTCTTTGTTTCTCTGAGGAGTATTTACAAACAGGCTTATGTACAGATAGCAATAACTCAGAAATGGAAAAAAGCTACATATAGTCTAGCACAAACAACCAGTTAGCATAATGATAATATATTTGTTATTTACAATGTAACTGGCAAGGCTAGAGCAAGAAAGAACATAAAGATTCTGCAAAAGGTTTTAAATAACTTCAAGTATCTGTCTTGAGGTTTCATGGAGGTTTTAGTCCAATGGACACAGATTTCCAGAAACACTGAAGAGAAACCAAAAATCTGGTCGAGCTGCAAACCGTGTAGTGTGGCGGGGAAAGGAGAAGAGGAGCTCTAGCCACTGGGAAAGAAGACGACACAGACAACGCAACTAACGTGGCGACACAGAACAATCACTTCTCAGATAAATGCCCACTTTTTTAAGAAACACAACCATGGCATATCTCTCCACACGTATAAAGTGATATCCAGCTTATTGGCCTATAGCACCTTTTTTTTAACTTCTCCAAATAACAAATGTGCAACAGGCAGAAAACAACAAACAACAGGAAACATGAACATACTGTTCCTCTAGGGAAAACGGTAGCAGTTGACATCTTGGGCGTCTCTAAACAGGGAAAAAGGACGAGGTCAACAGCTCTTAGAGTATGTTCCTTGGACTGTGTTGTATATCTAACCATCTTAGGTATTAAAAAGTAACTTCACAACATTCTGATGCCATTAATTGTCTCTGTCATGAAACCCACAAAAGATTATGGTCATGTGTTTCATTTCAATAATTAAAAAAAAAAAAAAAAAAACTTCATTGTAACTGCAAAAGCGTAACTCATTCATCATCTAGTACCTCACATGTAAATTAAGGTCCAAATATATTGAAACCAAAGTCAGAACTGCACAGTCGATTGTATGAAAAAGACGAACTAGCTTGTTTGAGGCTATTCTGCTATGTTAGCGTTAGTTAGGCCTACTCTAATCATTAAGCCACTATTAAGAAAAGTGTGGCCCAGACTCAGGCCATTTGTCCTATTAACGTCTCCAAGTGCATAAAACACTAATGCTACTTCACGACGTTCATATAACAACACTGTAGGGCTCAGTTGCCTCCCTTGTTTACATTTCAGTTTAGTGTATATCCGTTATGGAAGGAGAAAAACAAAATGTCCATATACAACACAACACAGGCTGCTGCCAGTGCCATGGTCTCCAAAGTCCCCCAAGGCATGTCTCAAACGGCACCCGTCCAAGTGCACTGCTTTTGACAAGACTTACACTGAAACCCTTAAAACGGGAGCACCATATAGACTCTAGTGTCGTTTTTCTTAAGACCTTAAAGTAGAGCAGCTTAATGGTGAATTGAAATTTCTGTTCTCTGGCTCAAAATGCCATAAGATGTCAAATTAGAAGCCATGTCAAAAACAAACTAATTCCTGACTGTCCTCTCAAAACTAGTGCATTTCCCGGGCAGCAGGGTACCATTTGAGAATCTGCTCTGATCAGCTGCTCCACAGACATCCATCTTAAACCCCCCCCCCAAATACTCCCCCCTCTCAGCAGACAGTGAGAGGCTGCGGTTCACTTTCACGCCGCTGGTTCTTCTTCAGCAGCTGAATGCGGTTGTGGCAGTAGAACTTGATGGCTCGCCAGTCACGGTGGTTGCTGACCAGCAGGGGGCATTGCTGCAGGCAGCGCTCACAGTCGGCTTTGGCGGGGACTCTGAGCTCGGTGATATTTCGAGTCAGGTGCTCCTCAACAGCCGCACGCTCCGCCTCTGACCAGGGACGCTTCAGTACACCTCGCTTTCCTACAAGGGAGGATGGATTAATATAGTTATAGATATACATATCAGTTTCCCTCAGTTGATATGAGGGTGGTGAGACCTCCGAGAGACCTCCCCTCCCACAACTTTGCACAGACATCAGAAGTCACAGTTCTTGGGGATCTTTTTTTCCTGCTCTTACTGCAGTTGAGTTCACGCCTGTCTATGGATGTAATACGTCATTTTTCCACACATTCTGGATGCCTTTTTGATCATCTACACCACAGAGTTCAAAGTAATTTATGTTTTTGTATTCCTCAGATTCCTTGACAATTAATGTGAAGCTGATATTGTCTGAAACACACTTTGGAGGTTGCCCATTCAGGTATGTAGCTCTCAGTAGATAACTGATGAGGATTAAGGCTTGGTACGGAGCCTAAGCTAACACAGCTTATACTGATTTAATATATGTCTCCTATAAGTCACTCTGATTAAGTGTGGTGTGATGTAAAAAAAAAAAAAACATCATCCTCCACTCTTAGTCACATAGTTTTTTTCACATTTGCTGGTTTTGCCAGTTGCCTAACAACAGAGTTGTAGTACTTATATACCAGGCATACTGTGACTTCAGATGTTAAGAAAAAAAAATTAAGTTCCATTTGAGGACAGAAAATGTTCTGTGTAAACTCTGTGGTTTTACCAACCACATCAACCCCCCAGTCAGAAAGCAAAAAAGCCATAATATCACCATCAGATTTGGCAATTTGAGTTTCTGATAATGTTGATGTTACAGCACAGTTTGACTCTGATGAAGATCTAGGCCACTTCCACTCAGATCTAGGTCATTTTCAATCATGTACAAAGTCCCTATTTCTCAGTTCATTAATGTATAACCCTTGTTTTAATTGGTCAGATTTACAATTAATTAAGAAACTGAAATTACTGTATATTGATCTGTATATACGTATATTGATGGTTTGCACCTGATTGTTTTTCATTATAAGCAGAGAATCCAACAAATAAATCATCACAGCTAATGTGATAAAGAGTGAGATGACTGGATGCAGCAGCAGGTAGATGTTGTTTTGTTACATGGACACTTATGAGCTTGTACATGTTTTTTGTTTCTGTTGCATGTTCACAGCAGTGTGCTGCTTGTTGACCAATGAACCTTCCTTCTGGGATAAACATGTGCCAGTCCACCTTGTGCTTCATCCTCAAATACTGACAAGGAATCTGTCTGACAAACTAAACAGCTTGATGTGATGCTTTTATTTCCTCTCAGCTTGTATGCACAGCCACACAAGGAGATTACTAAGTATATGCCTCTTGTCTTTTTTCTCTTTTCTTTTTTTTTTTTCTCTGCAGTATTTGATTATTGTTGTGTTTTTGTTTTTCATTTTTTAGTTTGTCTCATTTTCTTTCTTTGACCTTTGCTCCTCTGGTGTGACTGTGATGACTTCTAATCTCATATGCTTATTTTTCAGTATTTATTTTGTTCTTTCCCACAGTTTGTTTGCAGTTTCCTTTTCATACACTTTTACTTGAAACCCAAACAAACCTGATTTGGGCTGACCTGAGCCTCTCCTGCGGTTTGCGGTTGGCAGCGGAGGAGGTGGAGGTGGTGCCTGGGTGTTCTTGAGCTTCTTTGGTCGTCCCACACGCCCGTTGTTCTTGCCCTTCCTAACATACAGCAGGGTGGGTGTCGGGTTTGGAGCAGGAGCAGGAGCTGGAACCTCTGGTTTCTCCTTCACATTCTCCCCGTCAGACTCGCCCTCTGAGTACGAGTCTGCAGAGTTTCCTGACATAACTGGAGAGAGGGAGAGAGGACAAAAGGTTGGCAACAGGTTAAGAAAGGAGTGAAAAACAAGAGCAGAACTTCATTAGTCTCATCTGTTTCTAATTTCCATGTTCCCAATAAAATTCCATTCACACACAGACAGACCGGAGGGAGGGTTATAATCCTTTTCCACACAGGGTCTGTTTGACACCATCAAGAACGGGAAGATACCGCGTGTCTTGGACAACAGGGCAAAACATCAGTCACACTCATTCGTTTAGCCATCCACCCATCTCACCATCCAGTTCCAGGCAGATGTGGTTCAGGCTCATTCCTCTGAACAGCACTCCATCTCTCTCTCCACAAAGCACGACACGGCCCACTCTGCCCATCAGGCCTGGGTCTTGGCCAATGCCAGCACAGTTCTGTGTCACATGGTACTCCCTTTCAAGGAAGTGCTCCAGCCGCTCCACGGCACTGCCTCCTGGTTGCCCGGGCTCCTCTCCTTCTCCCAGAAGAAGCAGCTGGGTGAGGATTGCTACCTGGCGCCGTACCCTAGTCTGGGTCAGGGCACGGGGGTTGCGGGTGCCGCTGGAGCGTGCAAGGCTTCGGAGGAGGTCAGTGCCTCGGAGTGGTGTGGCAGGGGAGTGGTAGGGCCTGGCGAAGACATATGGGTTTGTGGGGTCAACTCCTACATCCTGCCGTGTCTGCAGTAGGAGTTCCAGGCATGGCTCACAGTGAGGGGGGAGGATGAGGGGCTGGACGCGTCCACGCTTACCCTGGACCCCGACTCTAGGGAGGTGAGGAAGCACCAGGCGCTCAAAGGGTGACAGAGAGGCCTCCAGTGGGGTGAGAGCTGGAGGGGCGCCAGGCGGGACAGGAACAGGACACTGGGGAGTGACACGAGCCCGATATTCAGCAATGGAAAGCTTGGAGACCTCACACTCGCGTCGTCGGTTGTACAGGATCAGGAGAGCCAAGCTGGAGTGGCAGAGGAGGCGCCAGGCCTCAGCCGACTGCAGCTGCCTTGACAGAGACAGGAAAGCTGAGTGCTGCAGCCGCCGAAGGTACAGCACCAGAGAGGACAGGGATGAGAGCAAGGGCAGCATGTGGTGACGCCCTGAACTGCTGAAAATAGACAGACAGTGAGCGATTAGGTCATTAAATTATTCAAATAGTTTCACTTTAGTTGTTTGTTAAGAATATCCTCAGCTTAGCTTCTAATATACTGGATGGCATGTTGCTTGAGCGCCAGGCAGGTACCACAGGTGAAGTTTAAGTTTGTTTTTCCGACTGCAAATAACAAATATTTTTAATATGTGATTAATCAATAATTGTTTTGTCTATGAAATGTCAGACAATGGAGAAAAAATGTGACAATGTTTTTTGTCCAACCATCAGGCCAAAACCTTAAATACTCAGTTAACTGTCATGAATGATGAATCCTCACTCTGTAACTAACAAATGTTTATCCATATAGTTCGTATAGTTATCACTTAATTGAGGCTCTTTGCTTGTGTGATTTAGTAATTTATACACTATAAGTTAATATTTTTCCCTCAACTCACACAGTTTCAACAAATTAATTGTGTATTGCAGCAGTGGGACTGTATGTTACAGGTTACTGAATCTAGGTGGCAAAGATGCCAAAAAATAGCACATTAATTCCCTCTGTCAACACTCTGCTCCCATAACCCTCATCAACATTTTGCTTTCAGCAGTGTTGACTGTCAGGACAATACAAGACAATCCAGACTAAATGTGCCTCTTTGGTTTAATACAATTTTACTTTGATTTGTCCTGAAATACACAAATGTACCTCTGGGTTTAGCTGTCAACAGTAAGTTGTGTAACCTTTGGTATCTCTCAGTATATTTTATGCAGTAATTGTTCACTGATGTGCAATCAAGAGAACATATGAAGGAACTGCAGAGAAGAATTTGCATGACAACCCGTTCCACATGTTACACACTCACAATCTCTCAAATTTAGACACAAGGCAAAGACCTCATGTTACCTCAGCAAGTCCTTTTCCTTATCTTCTGCTCCACTTTCATCCTCCACCTCCATCACTCCATTCTCTTCGTCCTCCTCTTCCTCTTCCTCTTCGTCCTCCTCCTCCTCCTCCCCATCTTCCTCTTCTTTTGGTGGCTCCATCTCTTTGGCCGACTTGCTGCTGAAGGACTGAGGACACACCACCTCTACATCCTCCTCATCTTTGGGAGTTTTTACATCCACAACCTCCACAACCTCTTCTTCATCTTCATCCTCCTCATCCTCGTCTTCCTGTCTGTCTTTCTTAAGCCTCCTCATTGGTCCCTTCTTGGACTGTGTCACAGCTACAGGGGGTGGGCTCCTCTTTAACACGGACACCGGCACTGCGTTCTGTCCTCGTGGAGGGTCAGCACAGCTGGAGTGGAGTTCCTTCCAGTGGAGGAGGATTGGTTGGTGGCTGTGAGAGTGGAAGGGGGTATAGAGAGGTCCTGGATGCCACTCTGTGGAAGATCTGAACTGCGGCTCTGTCCTGAGACCTGTGACGACCTCGAGTGCTGCTGGGTCGGTGTGTGAGCCATGTTAGCTGTGTTTGTGTTCTGTGCATGCAGGCGGGGCATTTGTGTGTAGCGCTCAACGAGGGCAGAGCACACATCTGGCTGGTGGGCATGGTGTTTGTCTAAGTGGCGTCCAAGAGAGCGAAAATGGCGTCCACAGTACTCACAGGTTTGCCGCATGGAGTCGATGGACACTCCTCCCCTGGGGGCACTAGTGTTGACGTTGCTCGTGCTGTTGGAGCCCACAGGAGCTGGAGCTTTGAACAAAGGCTTACTTGAAGAGGAGGAAGATGAGCAGGGAGGGGAGGACTGTGCTGGGGATGGAACGAAGGGAGCGGACGGTTGTGAGGAGGAGCGCTTGCAGGGGAAACCAGTGGTGGTCGCCCGGGTGGGATACGATGGGGCGCCTTTTTCTTTGAAGGAGTGCCGCGACGTTTCTTGCGACGACGTAGTGCACGCCCGCGGGGGCTAGTGTTGTCCTCATCGCCAGCATCTGAGTCACTGGCATCAGAGTGGGAGATGGGGGAAGAGGAGGGGGAGAGGGACCAAGAGGGGGTGACGTACTCCTGCTGCTGCTGCTGCTGCTGCTGCTGCTGCTGCTGCTGATGCTGTTGCTGCTGCTGCTGCTGCTGCTGCTGCTGGGATGTCAGAGAGAGAGGCTCATCCTCCTGCAAGTGGGGAAAAAAATATGAACTGCTGTCCTAAAATGATATGTTGCGCTGATAATAAAATAATTAAGGACAAAACTCTTGTAGGCTTGGGCTTTGTTGAAGTGTAGGAAAATTCTGATTTGTAGTGCCTCTCATTAACATTTGAGAGCATCTCTTGCTCTTGAGCTTGTGTCTTTGTTGCTCTTTTTCGGATTTGAGTGACATTTTTGCTCAACAACAATCACTTGTTACTTCTACTTGATGTGTCGTTTTGCTGTCTGAATAAATCTTGCTAACCTGGATCTGGATGTCCTTGCCAGAATAAGAGCACTCTTGTTTAGTTTTTGTTCTTTGAGGAATTAGATTCATGGCACTTCAGAGGCTCACCATATTTTACCCTTGTCACTTTTGGCCGTGCAACACCTCTGTGCCCCATGCGTTTGAGCACCACTGAAGGAATACATGTGCTTTTCAGTTACCCTTTCACCTTTCAAACTTTGAGTTAATTTAATTACTTTGTTTTCTGTAAGTAAGTTTATTAATGTCACTATTGACTTCAGTTAATGAGCATATTTAACTCTTGTCAGTCTAATTACCAGTTATTAAGTTTCAAAAGCATTAAACAGAGGTGTGACCATCACTGCTGAAAGGATCCACAGTGATTTGTCTGAAAAAGCTTCATTTCCCTTTCAAAACACTTTGTGTGAGACAGGAGGCAGAGACATGACATACACAAGAATGACACTAAGCATAAGCAGGTTAATGTACTTATTCTATTTTACTTTGAAGGAGTAAAACTCAATGACATCTTAACGCACACAATCAAACAGGGGGAGGAAGACTTTATGATAATGACTATGTTGAGTCCCATGTCGATGCTGTCCACCTACATCCAGACAGGTGGCACCCAGCAGGCACAGCAGTGCCCAAACCACATCAACATCATTTGCTCTCTAATGTGCTGTTTGTTTTGTACGACGATACAGTGTCTCCTTGCTCTTTTTTTACTACGTTGCAACAACACTTGAAATGCGATACAGAAACAGAAAGCATGGTTTGTATTTACTGTTAGGTACATTGTATACTGTAATTTAACAGTGCAGTGTTGTTTAAATTGTAATGAAGGCTACACTGACAAATTCATGAGATTGAACTTTGAGGATAAAATGATGAGCAGAATGTTACCTTCGACAAAACTAGATATGAGTATGTTAAAATTAGTTTGCATTGCCTAGTTGTCACTTTTAAGATAACAAAACTGTGTTTTCAGGGACACAGGTGATGTTTTTCCTCTTACCTTTTTGATATTGTTGTTATTCTCAGTGTCAGAGCTACACTCGTGTTGTGCTGGAGACACAGTACCACGGAAACCCTGTGGGACACAGCGCACTCACATTAAAACAACCGGCACATTGCTCATTAATGTTTGCCATCACAATCAACCTGAACTGTCACTCAGAGAGCAGGAGGACACCCCTCCATAGTTGGTCGTGAGCACAGAGGTTGATTAGGATTCAGTCAAACAAAAGACTGCAAAGACACAGGGTTATCAATCAGGCTGGAATACTAAGAACCAATCAAATCAATCAGCATATAACAAAAACCCACAATGGTGTGTTTTAGACTACATCTCAACAACAGTCAAGATGATCATACAGGTTACCCTGAGTGTTAACCCTGGTCCCATTTAAACCTCTGATGTAAATTTCTCAATATCACCGATTTAATTTCCTGAAACAGATTCTGGTGTCTTAATTTTGTTGAGTAAATTGATCCACTCTAATGAGATCCATTAAAGGAACAGATGTCATGTAATAACCATGGTTACTGTTGCTAAAGCACTATAGGTAGAGAGAGAGAGAGCTGGAGCTCAGCCATCACCATGGTAACCCCATGCCTTGCTTAGCTGTGTGTGTGTCTGTGTGTGTGTGTGTGTGTGTGTGTGTGTGTGTGTGTAGCATGAATGTGTGCGCAGTGAAGTGTGAGAGTGTGAGCTTGTGTGTGTATGCGCACATGTGTGTCAGACAGTGAGTGTGTGAAGCTGATCAGCAGTGTGTGAATACACATATGGTTGTGTCTCTGAAGTCATCAGAGATATGCACAGAGTAAGAGTGTATTTTTATACTTATGAGGACCAAGTAGCTAAGGAGAGATAGATGACAAAAACTGAGGAGTAATATAATTACCTTGCCTTGACCTACTGAAGAATCAGAAATTAGATCAGCAATTGAGTTTTGTATTTGAGGTTAAATTTAGTTTGGTTCAGGTTAGGCTAAGAATTCAACAAATGTTAGACAAATTAAACTAGGAAATTAAAAAGTGAAAAGGATGAAAATGATTAATGGGGAGTGTCGGATGTGCTCGCGAGTATAATAATAGAATAGATGTGTGTTGTATCTGTTTGTGAAAGCACTGACCAGGTTCTCCCCCCACTCTGTCAGACTGTAATCCACAGTGATCTCCTCCCCCTTGGTGATGTCTCGGATGGCGATAACGACCAGCCGCACCTGGCTGCCACAGTGGACCTCTCTGATGCGGCAGTTGGGGAGGGAGGGAGGAGCTTGCTGTTGGTGCTGGAGCAGAGGGTGTCGGAGCTGCTGGAGCCGTGGATGCGGGGGTCAAAGACGGCGCCTGGGTGGAAGCCGCTGTGGCCGGGGCAGGAGCTGGGACCGGCGTTGGGGTCGGGGCTGAGGAAGCAGCTGGAGCTGGAGCTGGTGTAGAGGCTGAGCAGGAGCTGGTCTTGGATCCGGTGGAGACTTTGTCATGGGTCTGCTCGGATGGACTGCTAGCAGGTGAAGAGAGTGGGGAACTGATTAAGTAAAACTCATTGTCCTCATCACAAATCATATTGGTTTATTTCTGTTCTGTTCACACAATGTTCCTCTTTTCATGCTTGGACAGGAAAGATACTCCGTCTGCAGTTCTAGTGATTGGATGACTGAAAATTATTTGACAATGTTTTTTATAATTGAAGGACAGTTTCAATCATTTACGAAGCATAAATACCAGATTTCAGTTTCAGTGCGAATGTTTGCAGGTGGATTTCCTGTTTTATATTAATGTTTTTTCACATTTCTTTTCAGGCTTCACCTTCACTTTCTTGCTGTTTTTTTTTTAAGCGTCCTGCTATTTGTTGACTAAGGCAGGGATCAGTTACTCAAAAATATAACTGACTAATGAAACAGTGATGAAAATCAGCATTACTTGCAGCGCTGGTAGTCTTCTGTTATGCTGTGTTCATTGTTGCTACATGTCATATTTAAAGGGGTCATATATCAAAAGTTGTGTCAAAGGTTGACACTGTGTCTGAGATCCAAGTTTGCTCCTGTGCCATGACATCACAAATTGCTCTATTAGGTTAAGTAGGTAAATGAACAGCAGTGGAGCAAGACTTTTTTCTCTTTGTACAGAGCAGTGTTGACTGATGAGGGAAAAAAATGTATCCAACCAATTTTAATATCAGGCTGCAACATTACGAAATGTGAAAAAATCTGTCTGAATGCACTGTATTTGCAAAGCAGACACTACATACAAACTCATGCCAGTGGTTTGGTGCAGTGATTCTTAAACCTAGTCCACAGAGCACTGCTGATACTTATTTATCCAACTAGTCAACTGCATTTGTAACATCTCAGGTATAAATTACTCCCATTATTAAGCTAAAATAAAAATCATAGGGTTGGCAGATCCTGAGGCCCTGGAGTCAGAATTGCTGCTCTCAGACAAAGGTTCTTACCTGCTGAGTAAAGATCAGCATCCGTTCATTCTCTTCTAAATCTAAAAACTGAGCGTTCAGGAACTGTTAAACCATTATGAGCCTGTATACACACCGGTATTGGTGCAAAATGTTTAACCTTATATGCAGAGAGATAAAAAAGACTATGTTCTCCTCACAACAATTCAATGCCACGTAAATCCTCACTCACCAGTTGTGAGGGGCAGGCTCTGTGTTGTAGAAAGGCCCATCCACTGTGGGCCGTTTATTCTCTGCTGCCTCCTTACGATCACCTGAGAGCACAGAAACAGTCAGTATAAAAGGATTACATACAAGTACGCAGGGAACACACACACTCACAGACACACACACAAAGGTCATCACCCCATCTCCTGGAGCATATACACAGGTGCACACCACAGCACATACATAGGCAACCGCGCACACACACACACACACACACACACACACACACACACACACACACACACACACACACACACACATTCATGCACAGAAGTAGGTCACACTCACTTGCCCACACTCCACCCCCATACCAATCACACAGACACAGACACACACACATACACAGACACACATACACAGGCACAGTGAGTTGATGGCTGTAAGAATATGGCGTGCAGATATAACACACGCAAACACACACCTGGGCTGAAGCTGTGTTCAGGCACGCTCTCCTCCTCAGTGTGTGTAACAAAGACTTTCACGGGTGTCCCTTTCCTTTTCCTTCCACAGCCGCGCCTGAAGAAAACACACACATGCAATTATCATTTAATCAATCAGCCTACTGGCCAAACTTCACATCAATCAGGTCAGAGAGTGATCAATAGGCTTATGGCCACCTAATGGATCAATACAAACTCTGTTAAGCTCTTCCATATAAGCAAATGAAATACCAAACAAAACACACACACAAAGTAAAAGACAATGTTTTGTGTTTTTTTTTACTGCTTTTATCTTCTGCATCATTTTTAGATTTTTCATGTTCTCCACTGACCAGTGATGAACTTTGCCATCTGTCTTTAACTTTCGGAAATTAAACACATCTCAGCACACAAGTAAACTCGATTGTTCATAAAATGCCAAAGAAGTGTTGCATTTCAATCTTTTACATGTAATTCACTGAGATGTCAAAAGCTCATATGTGACTGCTGTTCCTCGTGAATTTTCACAGGACTATCTTTGCACTGCATTTCTAACCTTTAAACCTTAAAGAAATTTAAGTAATTATTAAACTTTTTATATCCAAATCTGTAGACACAGCTTGAACCACAAGAAAATGTTGTCACCGCAAAAAAAACACAAACAACCACTCCTCACTTCTCACAGCTCTGACATACATCTGACACCTTTGATCAAGGAGTGATTAAAGAGTTAAGTAAAGCATTTACATTTAAATCATTTAAACATTTTGGTCGGTACTTAGCTACTAAACAAGTCGTTAGGTTCAATACAAAGCCCTGTATAAAAATCTTAACAACTGAGGAGCAGGACACAATGAGTTGGTTAAACACACTGGTGTTAAAGTAAAACATCCAAAGGTCACTTTTACACTACACACTCTGAACATTATTAGGACAAATCAACACAATGAATCCAACTTGATATGATGATTATGTAAACAGGATCCCTATAACAATGACTACACTGACTGTAGTATGAGTCTCTCTATTCAGTGTTAAGAGTCGAGTGCTCTGACCCCTGGATCACCACTAAGGAGTGTGCCATTACCCCAGACAGCTCAAACGCAGCCACCTGTGTGAGCCCAGAATGGCCAAGCGAGATTATCTTCTTCAGACTAAATCCACGCCAAAACCACCACCCTATGAAGAACCAAACTGATCCTGCCTCCGCTGATTCTGGGCTCGTTCTGTTACCACAGATCTCAATATTGTTTTCCGTCAGTCTATTTTTTACTCGCATGACATTGGAGGCTCTTAAAACTAGGCCATAGGAAGATCGTGCTTTGGATTTTGAAGTGTTCATTACTCTGTGTGTGTGTGTCTGTGTGTGTGTGAGTGCGGTGTGTGTTTGCATGCAGACAAGAGAGTGAGA